>DF359642.1:2245-71777 GCA_000787875.1 Solanum virginianum
CCCGGTGCAAATCAAAAAAAAAAAAATCAATGGAAAGAGCCTTGTAAATGACTCAGTGTGTAAAATGCACTTGCTAGCTCTAAGTTTTTGTGTTTTTTTGGGGGGATGGGGTGAGGGGTGTCACAACCCAAGTTACGCCCTAGGCATGACACGGCAATTAGAAACCTGAAGGACCCCAACCAAGCCGTCTTAATGTATTATCAAGCATCAATCACAAGCTATACAGGAAAGGGGATAGGAGCCTCATATCAAATTCACAAGGGAAAGAACAACTTAGTCCAACAGAAAGATGGATTATAGACTCTTTACACATTGTCCAATCATGCCTCTAAACATAGCATAGTCGGGGCCCATGGACATGTTTCTAGCTCACCCTCAAAAGTAATGAAGTGACATAGTCTCAAAGTATCAATAGATTCTAAACAATCAAACATAGGCAAAATATCATTGGCTTGCCCTCGAAGTATGAGGACTCAACATAACATCTTCAATGGCCTTCATAAGATTGCCTCAAGAAGGAGGAGGAAAACTAGACCCTACATTTTTAACAATGTAGACAAAATATGCGTTAGTGTGTTAGAATGTACTAAGTATGTTAGGAGTGCATGATATACATAGATATAGATACATATAATGTGGATAGCATGATACATGAGTCATGGGATGTAAGACCACAACAACATAGGCATGAAGTAAAACTTGAAGTAAAACATGATCATATAAGTTGTGGTCTAAACATCAAAATCACAAAAGACTTAAAGTAACATAATCATTTTGCGGGAGATTTCTATAACCGACAATAAGACCTTATAAGCTACTAGATGGAATCCAATGTAACTCCTACATTGAGAAAAGAGAATCTACTTGCCAAGGTAGAACTTCGTGTAATAGTCAAGGGGCTAAATGTAGATCTACTAGCCAAGCCTACAAGAGCTCCTATGGTGGCACATAGTTAATGAGACAAGAGATTGCTACTAGCATTCCCTTACCGAACCCCATCTCAGGACCTACTCGGTGCTTAGTCAAATCCCATGGAATAGTATATCATAATATCATAATCCATCGTAAATCAATCATAGCTTTGAATCATTGAGAACTATCATTTCATATAAGAGTAACTCATAAAAACCTTTGGTGATTTATCAGTGTAAGAATTGTCCGTATCACATGTGAATCCATCATTATTAGGTGAAATTGTCCTTTCACCCATATTTATTCATCATCCAAGGGACTTCATAAAATATCATTGAATAACTTTTCATAATTTTGAAAGAGGTCCTTATCATTAAATCATCATTCATCATAGACTAGGGACATGGTGTTGGTGTTATCTCGAATCAACTTAAAAACATGCAATTTAATTAAATTCATGCATAATTGCAATAGAAATCATCAATTGAATTATAATTATAATAACCCACATTAGTCATCATGAACCCTAGAAAGCCTTGTAGAGAAATTATTTGAAAACCATGATAATCATGCAATTGGGTAGTAATTCATGCTTAATTGAGTAAATAAAGCATAATTGAAGAATAATTCATGCAATTGGAAGAGAATTGAACAAGACATATTATGGAATTATGAGCCCTAAATGGAATTTGTAGAGAGTTCAGAAGAAGACCATCAATTTCGTACAATATGCATGAATTCATATTAGAGTACATCAATAAGTATAATCTAAATCATAATTGAAGAAATTAGGTAGAAGTTGAGAAGACCCATAAAATTTATATACTTGAAAGATGAAAAATTGAGAAATTGATGGAGCTCCATAGAAGAAAGGATTTCATGGATGAAAGTTCGCATACCTTGAGTGATTGTCTTGAAAAACTTGAAGAATAATGGAAGAATTGACTTGGTCTTCGATGAAGTCTTGCTTGAAGAAAAAGAAAGCCTTGAGAGTAATTTTACGGACCCTTTTGGATAAGTAGTTTTCTAAAAATCCACCAAGGCCATTTTTCCAACATTTTACCTTATTATACCATAGTGATGGAATAATTATCCCTATACATGATGGGGTAACTGAATAACTAATCCTGGGATAAGTTTTCCCAACCAAACGACTAGTTTCTTAGGATGCCCAGTCAAATGAACTCTTGGTTTTGACTTCATATTTTTTCTAATGTGCAATTTTGTTTCAATAGGTAGAGCTATGCTCCCCATTTGCTGTTTAAACAAGTGAAAAGTTTGTTTTCTTGAAGTGTCTCCCTATGTTCTGGATCTTATTTTCAATTAGATCTATTTTACAATCTCAAGTTTGACCTGTAACTTGGTACATTGCACCAGCTTATTGCTGAAAATACTGAAATATGTTTGACCTAACCAATTGGTGAATGGTTGACATGAATGCCTAGGCATCTACACAATTCTGAGAATAACTAGTTATATGTTTCCACTGCAATTACTTCATTCTTTCTTGAACAATCGTATGTGCGAGTCGTGTTCAAATCATGGAGATGCAATATATCAGTGTACAGAGATGTGCCATTGATGTTAATCAAATTGATGGTCATGATAGATTTTAGTAATTGTATCATTGATGTTTCACAAACAACATGCAGCTCACATAGAGGATATTTTCTGAATTTTCTATTATTGAAGATAACATAATTGCGTTTCTTAATTTTTATTGCAGGACAATCATTTTATCGACTTGGTCTACCAAGCATTGCTTAAAGTACATTCATGATTCCTTTAGAGGTGTGGTGATGTTGTAGATATGACACCATGTATAAGTAGTTTGTATATGTTTGTTTCTTGTGCTGGGGATTTGGACTCATCTTCTTTTCACTTCATGATGAGATTGGCTAGACCCATGACTTGATGTAATATGAAACTTGGACAATCCTCAACCAATCCTGATGAAAGTCTATGAACAATTTAATATTGACAATGGCATACCTTTTAAACATTTCTGTCAATTCTATGCAGAGTTTTGATAGAATTTGGTAAATATCATTGTTTTGGTCTGTAAAGTCATTGATTCTCACCAAACTTGGTCTTTATTCAACTGTTGAGGGGAATTGAAACGTGCAGAATATTTATGATGTTCATTTGGTGCATGCATGAACTGTCTGACGACGTCGACAACATAAGCTATATATGGCTTAATAGACATTTATTTCTGTTAAGTATTTATATTGGTCTGCACGCAAATATTCCATTTTCAGACAAAATATTACGTTAGCAATCAACTACTAGTTTTATCTTTGTTCAAGTAAAAATAGAATTAATCCTGACTAGATTCTCCATCTTTTTGTCTGCAAGAAAAATCTGGTTTTGCCCCAAGTTCTGGTCATCAATATACTTGGTACTAGAACGTGAGAAATTTCAAAATTACCTGTAGGATACTCGAAAATAAAAAACAGAATTTTATTTTGCAGTATACAACTTCTAAACGATTCATGTTACTCTTTTTAATCAAGAAAGATAAATATAAGTATTAGTTAGGCATAAATACAGGGACGGTTGGCCGGTGGCCAGTCTTGACTCTTGAGTCCAGAGGTCAGTATTACACAAAAGTTATAGAACTACTTGTAGATACATTTGCAGCCGATACAAGTTTGTGCTTGATGTCTCATGTTGATCAGCTGCTAGACGCCTTTCCAGGAAAAGGAGTTCCTGCTAAAAGGTAATTGCATCTTAAAATGTTGCTATTCAAAGCATACTTTGCTAGCAAATCCATCACACCATTAATTTCTCTGTATGAGTGTTCCAAGACAGCATCATTCAGTTGGTGGAGGATACACCTGCAGTCATGTAAAATGTGAGTAAATTGTAGAGTAGGAGCGCAAAAGATTAGGACTTTGTTGAGCGTCTATCTCAATTATCAGTGGTTACAATAATGCAAAGCTTAAGGCCATTAAAAAGTGTAAGTAGTAAACCACCTCTATATTAACTATATTAACATAGTGGTAGAAAGCGTACCATGCTGCGTCTAGACTTCAAACAGTTTGTTTTAATCGTAGTAGAAAGTTTCACGAACTTTTTCCCTGCAAAATTTACAATTCTCACAATTTTGAGAGTACCAAGGTCAGTGAAAGTTAAGAAAATGTAGCTCTGAAAAGTGAAAACAGAAGAAAATAATGTAACAGCCTAAACTGAGAGCAGGAAGATAAACTTCATTGAGCATTCAGGGGTGTGGATACAAATAAATTTACCTTCACACTAGTTTCTTCGCACTGAGTTCTCATTATCAGACCAACATACAACTTCCATGAAATCTTCAAGACAGCTACCTAAGAAACTTTGAGCTTTTAGCATTGATTTGACACAGCCAAGTGAAGTGGACATTTTCGAAGTTAAAACATTACATACTCCCCTGTAATGATGAATGTAC
Organism: Solanum virginianum; assembly: GCA_000787875.1. NCBI lineage: Eukaryota > Viridiplantae > Streptophyta > Magnoliopsida > Solanales > Solanaceae > Solanum > Solanum virginianum. Next base: position 6,588 of record DF359642.1, read on the forward strand.
TTCAATCACATATAGACACCAAAGCCAGATCTTCAAGAAAATTACATTGTTTTTTCCATCTATTCCAACTATAGAGTGGTCATGCAGCGGAATATTTACCATTTCGCATCAAGGGAAGTCATTTCCTTTCCAAGCACTGAAATTAATAGATTGAAGCGAAATGTAACCGAGAAGCAGATCCTTCAGATGATGTTTACACAACCCAAGTCGCCTTCTATGTAAACTGGGATGGATACAACTAGAAAATCCCGTCTTCCAACCAGGGAATCTTTGTCTTTCCATCATGTGAAGAGTGTATACACGAGGAGCTGCAGCTGAACATCCTATAACGAAGCAATTGCAAGGACGTGACTGGCTCACCATTCTTGCTAAAGAGAATGAACATATCCCACTGTATGTTATTCCATACATTAAGGCGTCATTATCAACAGCTTCAGAACTTGTTGCTTCACTGGTTATCTCAAGCTCCATATCTTCAGTTGCAGGAATTCTGCACAATTCAGAATCAAATTTCTTCTCTATCTCACACTCATGGATCCTATATTTCATTGCCAGAGTTCTGATGCAAGACAATCTTACTTGATTGCAAATAATGAGTTTTACCTCATTAAAATTGTCATACTCAGTGTACCATCTCCACCACCGGCAGATTAAACCTGCATACCAGTCAACAATTTCATTGTCATCCCAAAAAACCAGCAGATGACATGGCTGGGGATATCCTTTGGAGTTTATCAATCCATATCGAAAAAGCCGCTTCTTTATGATGTTGATTGGAGCTTTGATCTGCATCGTAAATGATGAACAGTTGGAGTTTGGCAACAGGGCAAGGGTCGAAGCTGTCTCAGAAGATATATATTCCTGAACACACTTCTGGAACTCATAATATGAATCTCTTAGATCTTGAGGGAGAGCTGGTTCAACAATATGCTTAGATAAGATAATATCCTCGTCCGTTTCGCATTTAACCTTTTTATTTTGCATCCAAACTTTTAGTAAGACTTTGTACCAATGATCTGTTTCCATCCCATCTTTTCTGAAACACGAAATTTGGCTCAAAAGGGAGCTACCATCAGAGAGATGTTTAATCTCTGATTCTTTTATCTTCTTCAGCCCATAAGCTAGCCATTTCTTTCCAATTCTAGCTGTACCAGTGTCCCACGAGTGCTCTTTCTGTGAAGCAAATAACTTTACTTTTTCCTTCAATTTGTGGACGGCCTTTACAGCTGGACTCTCTTTCAAGCTTCTTTTAACTACGCTACCCAGAAAGCGAATGCCAGTAGGCCCATCACATGGAAAAACATCTATTTCATTTTCAAATTCTAAATGAAGAGAATTCTTAAAGTAATTTTCAGTTTCAGACTTGATGGCAACAGCCACGTCTTTGGGACCAGAGATGACAACAAGAATCTCATCCATGAAGCGGCAACAATGCACCCTAATTTCAGAGTAGCCCAAATCATGGCATTCTTGAGAACCATTACCAGATATCTGTCTCCTGAACCAACTGCGTAGCACAGAGTTGGCTGCACTTTTTTCAGTGATTGATCCTTTATCAATAGCTTCATATCTCATTGACAACCTGTACATTTCATGATCAAAGAGATCAAGATATATGTTCATTAAAATTGGGGACAATGCTCCTTCTTGTGGGAGACCATGTCCTTTTGGAAAGCCCCCAAATTCTAAATTCAATACCCCACAGTCAAACATACTACATATTATCGTATATAGGTACGGATCATCTATCTTCTCTTCCATAATTGAAAAAAGCTTAGCTAGGATTTGATTGTCGAGCTTTTTGCAAACTGGCAAGGTGAACCACCACTTCGGATTAATTATCTCTTTGCGAATGTACTTAAGAGCAGATAAATGGCTCCTACCGCAGCGGCAACCATGTGATATCCTAGAAAAGTGAGGTCGGTAGATGACTTCTAAAACTATTCTGATTGCTTCCTCGACAACTTTGAGTTTAACATTTGGAAAGACAAGGACTTCTTTCTTAGGGCCCCTAGTTGAAATCGAATATGTGTTAGCACTAACATCAAAATACCCACAAGATAGCTCTTCAGCCATGGCTTCAAAAGGCAAATCCTCACCATTAGATGCTAGATCAACATTAGAATTCAATCGAATACAATCAAAAGCATCAGAAAGTGTTTTTGGATTGGCAATCACTTTCTTTATGAGGTTTTGATACTTCCCATTCACACACTGTTCCTTAACTCTCTTTTTTATGTGTAGTTCAAGTAATCTTTTATGTTCCACACGATACATAGGTTTAGACTCATCAAGATTATAAGACTCTTCTACCAAGTTCGCCAAGTTCTGTGCCAGTGACGCTCCATGTTTCACACCTCCCAAGTTCTCAATTGACTTCTCAACCATAGGCATCAATTTCTTAGATACTTGGGATTTTTTCTCATCCAGGTTCAAAGATTCCTGAACCAAACCGGCAAGGTCTTGAGCTAGTTTTAGTTTGCCAATCTTCTCATCATGAGTATGACGACCAACTTGACCAGCACTAGAATAACGAGAATAACCAAGAAATCCTACAACAGGCCTCCCTGTCACATTTGACCAAGATTAGAAACAGATGAATTCTTCCCAATGTGCTTAATTTCTATAATACAAATGAAGAGGAATACTTCAGACATACAGGTGACTTTGTATGGCCAGAAAATATTTTTCAAAATGAATTATTTCCCTGTATTTGTTTTTTCAGCAAAAAGGGAGAAAATGCTTTCCTTCACAAATGAGGTAGAAGTCATTTCCTTTGCAAATATCCCAACTTTCCTCCTTATCAACCAACAAAGTACTGCTGCTTTCAATCTTAAGTACCCAAAAATGTCACCAAAATACTTTTCCACACATATCCTCCAACACTAAAACAAATCCTCCAAAAGAATAAAACCCCAAAATCAACATTACTAATTTAAAAAAAAAAAAAAAACGAATCAACCCCCAAAATTCGAAGCTCAAATACAAAAACATACATATACATCCGAAGAAGCAATAAAGTACTAAGTTCGACTAAGAGGCAAGATTAAACGAAGAACCAAAAGTACTCAGCAAAAGAATGAAGATGAAGGAGATACATACGTAAAATGAGACGACCAGATCTGTTGAAGGCCATGTAAAATGAAAATTGTGAGAGGCACCAGAGCAATGGCACACTTAGAAAAAACAAAATACCCTACATATAAAAAATATATATTATTCTTACTACTATTAATTAACGAAAAAATATACTTCTATGTGCTTTTCCGAAGTCAATAAATACATTAGTCAAAATTTATGCAACTGACTCTAATGAAAGCTATGAAAATTAAAATGACATGGATGGACAAATAGTTTATCAGCTAGTTTTTGTACATATTTTTTATTTTTAATTCATCTAATATAAATCATATTTAAATAAGATAAATATATAAAACATACCTAAATTATATCTTTTTTTTGAGTTTCACACCTAAAATATTGAAAGTTTGAGAAACACACCTAAATTGTTAGTTTGAGAAATACATGTCAGTAGTGTGTGTAATACACTCTCTCTTTTATTGGAGAAAATCTTGTCACATGATATGCCACATTAACAAAAATTAAACAAAAATATCAATATTAATTAAAAGTAAATGATTAAAGTATAAATATTCTTTCGGAAAAATATTATTTTTTAAAAAATAAAATTTAAAATATTTTTCTCACTTACTCTATTGCCCCCACCCCCAACAATCTCTGCCCCTTTTATTTTTTATCTGTTTTATAAAATATTTTTTAAGAGTTCAAACTTAGCCCCTACTCCACTCCTACCTAAAAAAAATATTTTTTAAAAAAATAAATAAAATTTTATCCCACTTGCATCTCCGCTCCTACTTTAATTTTATATTTTTTTATAGATATGTACACATATTTTTAGAAAATATTTATTTTTTACTTGTTTATCAAATATAACAAAAATAAATACTTTATTTAAAAAATCTTGCAACAAATAAAAAATAATTTTCTAAAAATAATTTTAAAAAATGAAAGTGGAGAATTAAGTGGGGCGTAGAATTATTTTTTTTTAAAATAATTAAAATAATATCTAGATTATTATTTTAAGAGGGAGATGAAATAAGAATTTAAAAAAAAAAATTGCAATTTTTTGTTTGGGGGGAGGGGGTATGGTGAGAGGAAATGGTGAGGTGGGATAAGAAAAATATTTATATTTTATTTTATAATTTTCTTGAAATAATAATATTTTAATATTTAATTTTAACTAATACTATAATTTACTTATTTTTTGCCAAGGTGGAATCGTTTTGTCTATATAGAGTGTGATGCGAGATTTTTTAAAAAATAAAAGAGAAAGCGTAGCACACTCACCATGGTGAGAGTGAAATAAAAGATAGAGCTGTGTCTCTCAAAATAATAAGTGATAGTTTATGTGTGTTTCTCAAACTTTCAATACTTTAAGTGTGAAACTAAAAAAATGGTATAATTTAGGTGTGTTTTGTATATTTATCTCTATTTAAATATTGACTTTGTAAAATTATCTTCAGTACTTTGAGATATTTTATAAAACATTTCAAGTTCAAATTAATTATATTATTAAATAATTAAATTTTAAAAAATTATTATCTTAACTCTGAATTTCTTTTAAAGTTAATAATCACTATAATATTGATTTTTGTAATTAAAAGTAATACAAATATTATTTAAATAAATAAAGGGAAAAGTATACAAAATAGACCTAATTTGAAATTATTTATCCTTAATAAACCTAATCCAAATTATTTACCTTTAATGGAGCCATGATCCAAATTATTTACCTTTTTACCCATTTGCCCCTTTTCATTTCGCGCCTGATATCATGTTTATGTCAGCATAAATACTATGAAATATACTTCGGCGATATATATACACCATACTGGTATCATATAATGAGTTCAGTCCTCTGTGATACTCTAACGGTATATTGATATTCTATTGATATCATATAGGATTATATATTTTTTAAGAAATAAATAAGAAACAAATAAAAAAAATTATTAAACTCTCAATTAGTAGAAAATATATTAGCTATGATACTTCACCAGTATATTTATATCATATTTGTCTCGTATAGGACTAGAAAATTATTAAAGTTACAAAATTATTTACTAAACTCTAAATAAGTAAAAAAAAATAATTTTGTGATACTCCGTCGGCATATTGATATTCCATCGGTATCATATAATTTGGAGCTCTTTTTTAATAAATAATAGTTAAGAAAAAATTATTAAAGTTACGAACTTATTTATTAAATTCTAAATTAATAGAAAAATATATTCCATGTGATACTCTATCGGTATATTGATACCATATTGGTATCATATATGACTGAGCTTAATCCTCTATGATACCATGTTAATATATGTATACCTTATTGGTATATCATACAAGGTGAGTGTTGACATTAACATGACGTCAGCACGTGAATTTTAATATTAGGGGGGTCGAATATTAATAGTATTGGGGGTATAAAATGTAAAAGGGTATATGAATGTAAATAATTTGCTTTAACATAGCACAAATTTAGTTTTCCCATAAATGAAATGATATTCTAATTGACATATTCAATCAAATGGAATCTTAAATCTTTAAATACTTCTAGAGAAGTTTTGATAATATTTATGACAATTGATTCTATTGAAAAGTTTACAAAATGATAATTAATAACAGAGATTTTTTTTAACATTTATGGATTTAACATCCATCTCAACATCGTCATTTTCACTATTTGCATTTTCAAAACATAAGAGTTCTTGATTGGTCAATACTTCACTCCATATGGCAAAGTTAATCTAATCATCAATTTGTAGAACTTATTATTGAGTTTCGGTAGTGTATTTTTATCACACAAGATTCCGAAAGTGAGCCTACATTTCATTCAGCTTCATCAATACGATTTGTGACATCATTATGAATCTTCACTTTTTTTAGATTAAAGATCCAAGATACTTGGAACTTTCTCTCATATGAATGATTTGTTCGTCAAGCATTACTATCACGTCTGTCTATTGCGCTACATCACTGAATTTAAACTCCAAATATTCTATTTTAGTCTTGTTCAATTTAATTCTTTTAAACTTCAAGTGTGTCTCTAAACTTCCAACTTAGCAAAACTCTTTTATAAATTTTGTGAGTCCGTGCTATTAAAGATTGTTGAATATTATGTTGACCTTTTGTTATTGGGAAATTTCATGTAAGTATTTGTTTTTCCAAATTACTTGAAATGGTGAAATTTTATCCTTTATTCATTTTTTTTTTGACTATTTTTAAAATTTCAAAATTTGTAGTTGAATTTAAAGACAACTTTTTAAAAAATTATGAGCTTCGATTACATTTTAAATAGTGATTCTTATATAGAAAAGGCACAAGACAAAACTACTCTGTTTATACTCATTAAAGTAAAATTAATCCATTTTTTCTTTATAATAAATATTTAGCGATGGCTTCATTTGAAAAAATGACTTATACAACAATTATAATATAAGAATTGGTAATAACAAGTTTAATATTGTTAGCATGTTAATTTTGAATCAATTGATTTTCTAAGAGTCTTTAACTTATCTTAATCATAACTTTATGTGTTGTTAAAATACGTATACAATTTTTATTTTTTTTAGTAAACTATAAGACGAAACATCAAATTGTTTATTATCAAGAAATAATCACCAAATTCTTCTAAAGTGGTAATGACATAATTGAGTATTGATATGATAATGCTAAGATAGTTAAAATATGAAATTATGTTATGGAACAGTTTAGGGTTGTGTATCGATTGTTTTAATTTAATTTTTGAAGTTTATCAATTTGATTTATAGGTTTGTAGGCATGCTAAACGATAATAGACCCGTTAAGATATTAGCTTATCGGCTATCGATTTATCGTTATCGATTTAATCATTAAGATTTGACAAAAAAATTATTAAAAATTGTTTAAAAACAAGGTGACAAATCAAATGAACCATGCACATGAGTCGACAAATTGTATCTTACTTAAAAATAAACACTGCTATATAGTATGATAATTGAAAACTTGAGACAACGAATAATAAAAATAAGAAACTAAACTCTATGACAATTCGTCAAGGACTTTATATATGAATAATATAAAGATAATTTATTAATTTTTTATCGATTAACTTATTAAAATAATCTCAAATTAAATTGATAACTCAATTATATAAAAAATCAAAATCAATAGTTATTTTTAATAATTAATAATTTTTTAATTTAAATTATTGATTTCAATTCGATTCAATTTTGGATGACATTAAAATAATGTACACAATAATGTGAAGTTATGGAGACATTGGAATTATGTGATGAATCCTTCCCCACGTCTACGGATAAACCCGGATTTTCCTTTCTCTGACAAAAATAAAAAAATAATACAAAAAACAAATCCTTTTATTTCTCTCTTCCCACACACTCTAAACATCGTCTGAAGCTGATGTCGCTGAAGCTCCACCATCACAATCTTCCTTCCTATAGGTGATGTATCTTGTATAATTTGCCTCACTTTTCAAGCTTTTCATTAATTATCATCACGTTATATTGTTAATTGATTCGAAAAAGCTGCAACTGTAACTCATTTAAGTTGGATTTTGATGCTAAACCTAAATTAACCCAATAAGGTGCTCCGTGCAGCTTGAAATTCTGCTTGCTTTTATGAACCAAATTCATAAATTTACTGTAACATTGGATAATGAGGAAAACTGACCATTTTTTGTACTTTGATTCACCTGCCATGAGAGGGGCTAGTTTTTAAGGGTCTTTGTGTGTGAATTACTATTATGAGGATGGAGCTTGTAAGGGTCCAGGGGTCCATTGGAAGCTCCTTCGGCAGAAAATTACACAGTTTATAAATGGTTAAAATTATTTTTAATGTGTATATATATTTTTAAATTTTCTTAATGTATATATAATAGATGTTGAGTGCTCTTCAACTTGTTCGTATATCATCTTCTTCATATTTTGAACCTCTTAATGAAAATCTTGGCTCCACTATTGACTATTATGTAAGGTTTTGTTGTAAAGCAGGAGTTACTTACTAAACTTATTTATGAATTCTGCTGCATATTGGTTTCTTATATCCGTGTCGGCTGAGATTGAATACACACTCTCTCTCATTTTGTTATAGGAAAACTTGAATATGTTACTTTATATACTCCAGTTGTGAGCTATAATGAGTTTAGGAATAAACAATTTTTTTTATTAATAAGTGTTACACTTAGGCTTTTGTTTAAGTTTAACAACAAAAATAGTACAACAACAACAACAACAACAACATACCTGGTGTGGTCTCACAAGTGGTGTATAGAGAGGGTAGGGTGTACTTAGACCTTACCTCTACCTTTGTGAGGTTAGAGAGGCTGGTTCTGAAGGACCCTTGGCTCGAGAAATGAATCTTGATTGGTTTATACAAATGGAGGATATGTGTTCGACGCATATCATGGGTTTGAATCCTGAATAGTGAACCAAGTTTGTTATTTAAGTGGAGCAGGGTAGAGGGCTGGATGTATTTTTGCCATTATCTCCGAGTTTCGAAGTTGGGAAAGCAGATTTCTCAGTTGTCAAGAAAAAGAAAGTCAAATAGTAAGCACTAAGCACCATCCGAACTTGGGTTGTTCTTCACTTCACCCCCCAAAACCTTCCCCTCTATTATTCCTAATTTGGATCGTGGCTAGTGTTTACTAGCTACTTGTGGCACTTCCCCTGCATTAATGTTTCTGTAAATAATGAGCTTGAAATCATGACACCTTGAATGACAGGTTTAATTTTGAAGTTTCACTATACAAATCATTATCAATCTGGAACGATGTTCTTGAAAAGATAAGAGAAAAAACTTGACACGTTGGAAATGACAATACCTCTCTCTTGGTGGTAGAATCACTGTGTTTCAGCAGTGTTCTTGGTGAATTGCCTATCTACACTATGTCGCTATTCCTCGCACTGTCCTCAGTCTTGAAGCTTATGGACAAATTAAGGAGAGACTTTCTCTGGAATGCGAACAACAAGGCCACTCCTTTGCCCCTGTAAAAGGATGACAGTTATTAAAGACAAGAGAATTGGGGTGTGGGGGGTGGGGCTGGGAATCAAGAATCTGAGTCGTCACAATAGAAGTTTATAATTGAAATGGCACTGGAGATTCAATAAGAAAGATCAAGCACTCTGGAGGAGAAACTTGGTTGGAAAGTTCTCTATGGAGAATCAATGGTGCATCAAAGTAGCCACAACTCCTCATGACACAGGAGTCTGGAAGCATATAAGAGGGTGCTAAAACAACTTTGACGATAATATGGGTATTGTTGGCAATGGAAGGAAAATAAAGTTTTGGGAAGGACACTCCTCTGGAAGAGTAATTCTCGAATATTTTTAGAATATCAACTCAGTACAATGTAGTAATTGCAGAATTTTTTACAACACCAAGGATGGAATCTCTCTCTTAGAAAGAATGTAATGATTGGGAAGAACGAGTATGTCTTTTGCTTCAGCTGCTAGGACATAGCTTTAGATTGCAACAAAGCTGATTCTATAAGATGGAAGGGGCACTCCAAAGGCCTTCTTCACAGTCAGAGGCTGCTACAGGTAGCTGGAATCAAGTAACAACAGGGGTTTTTGGCCTTGGGAAAAAATTTGGCTTAGCAAGGCACCTTTGAAGGTTTCCTGCTTCTCTTGGATTGTGGTTAGAGAGGCTTGTCTCATTAATTACAACCTTCAAAAGAGGCAAATTCTTAGCAAGGCACCTTTGAAGGTTTCCTGCTTCTCTTGGATTGTGGTTAGAGAGGCTTGTCTCATTAATTCCAACCTTCAAAAGAGGCAAATTCAGTTTTCTAGTAGGTGCCCATGTGTGAAGAGCACTTTGAAGATGTTAGCCACCTCTTCTTGCATTGTAAAGTTGCTACTCAGCTGTGGATCATGTTTTTATCATCTTACGCATGTCCTGGTCCGTGCTAAAATCCCCTAGGGAGCAATTGCAATGTTGGAACAAAGAAGGGTTTTGCAAGAAATCACAAAGGACTTGGAATACCATCCCTCAAGCCATTTGGTGGACCGTTCGGTTTGAAAGAAATGACAATCTTTGAAGGCCACAGGAGAAATTTACAGAGCCTAAAACAAGGATGTCCTATTTTGCTAGCTTTTTGGTGCAACCTGGTTATTGTACAGGAGGTTGATGCAATTTTAGATACAATTGGGGATCTACACGATTTGTTGTTATGTTGTCTCACACTGGCTTAGTGCAAACATGTATAAAATATTTGATTACTTATTATTTTTTTTTTTGAAGTTTCAGCCGTTTATCTTGAGTGACATCTTGACTTCTTGTGTCCTGACATTGACAAAGAGATCTGTTGATTAATACATTGATCCAAAAGTTGAAGATTTATACGCTGACCTGAAAGACACTGTCGATAATAGATACAGAGGATTACTGATCACTGATTTAATAAATGTTTTGCAGAGAAAGTCCTAGTTAATCATCTTATACTATTTAAATTGGAGTTTCTACAATATCTTAGATCCATTGGATCTTCCAATATTAATTTCTTCTTAATGTACATTAACTTTTGGCTGATTGTGTTTATTTTATTTCAGTTCTTCTAGTCCATGGCCTTCAGTTAAAGCAGTGGGAAACTATTATTTCAGTAGGAAAGTAGTAGGCTTGGATCACCTGATATACAATCAATGCAATACAAGGAGGAGATGCCACGCAAAATTTTATTTGTTACGGGGTGGAAGTTGTGATCTTACCTGCATATCTGATTCTATGAAACATAGGATTAATCCTCGAACATCGAGGATATTGCACCTTTTGCCTTTTGCTTCTGCTGAGGATGGTGTGTCGGTCAATGGCAGTTCCAGACCAACTACTAGCAGTGATATGGAGGAAATGAGACTAAAACTAGATCTATCTCTGCAAGTTGAAGAGAACGGTTCTGGACTTGTCCAATCATTGCATGATGCTGCAAGAGTAATTGAGCTGGGACTTAGACAACAAAGCTCATTATCTAGGTTATCCTGGTTTTCAACTGCTTGGTTGGGTGGTGATAGAACTGGTTGGATCAAGGTGCTATCTTATCAGGTTGGTATCTTCTTCAGTCTTCATTTTTCTATTGCTCGTTCTACATGTTCTTCCCATTACAAACTTGAAAACAGATCTTTTAGTGGTGAGAATCACTAATAGATAATTTAAAAGTACTTACCATGGAATTTTGATTTCTGGGCTGTTGTAGGTTTATAATTCTGTTCATTACCAGCAGTTTAATGTTGAGATGCCATTTTTGCACTGTGTGATGTTATTTTCTGAGGTGGTGGAGTTCATTATAACTTCTTTTCAGGCATCTGTATACTCTCTACTGCAAGCAGCAAATGAGATTTTATCTCGCGGAGATGAAAGAGATAATGATATCAATGTTTTCACGCAGAGGAGGTAATTCATTTTACTCTCTTTAATGGAATATGTAAAAACTGTATACCTCGAGTCAGAAGCATAGCCTTCTGCTTGTTGCATCTTACTACACGATGCATACTTGATGATGTTGACTACATATAGGGCATAGGCTGTATCCGTAGGAAATAGTTTCCCTATTTTTCTTTATTTGGTCATCTTAAATTGTGAAAGATGTCTTTTACAAGCTTAAGTGGTTTCCAACAAAATAAGGAAAGTGACTTTGCTCACACGTGGACAGAAATCTTTTTCCTTTACAAATATCTTAACTCTCACTTTATCGCTTGTTGCAAATAAGATTTATGTATGTTGTCAGTTGTCACTTGTCAGCCTTTAAACTCCAAGATATCAATAGTGTACTCATCTTCCCCTATTTCTTTTACCTTTTTCATATGTTACTTTTATATCCTACCAAATATTAGAAATGATCCAGAAAATTACTTCCTAAGGCATGCCTTTTGCTGTGGTAAACATTTTCCTCAAAGGCAACCCCATTTTCCGGATTTGTTTGCTAGATAGAAGTATGATGACTATGATCACATATTGTTGGAACTCTATACATAGCGAACAGATTTGATTTACAAGAAAGTTAATCTGTATCTGTAAAACATTGTCGTCATACTTTCCCATTTTAATTTTCTGAAAATTTGTTCATTTCAATAACGCTTTTCCTGAAGTTGTTGATACATAATAAATAGTTAAATACCATTTCCATCTGTTTTTTATGACTCTGTTTGATTGGGGTGTGGAGTTTAAGAAAAACATTTTGCATACAGGCTGAATATGTAGAACATATCTAAACTACCATTAGAATCTTGTGGTTTTCATTTTTCAACATGTCTATAAGAACATGTCATTACTGTTATGTAGGGGCAGGTTCATTATACATAGTTTTCTGAAGTGTGCACCATTGGATAACCATTGGGGATTTCTTGGTTATTAAAAAAGAAAATGATTAGGAATGCCTCAGGGAGCTATAGGAAGAGTCCCCATTGTTTGAACTTCTCCTTATGCAACCTCTGCAACCATGTTGACTTTTAGTCACCTTTCAGAATGTTGAGCCACTGTAAGAAGTACTTCTGAGAGCTCTCAATCATTTTCATCAGAGGAGGACCTTTACAAAAGAGTGTGATGCTTCTTTTATTGCTAAATTTATAAAGGAGGATGCAGCTAAATTAAAGAGTTAAGACCGATTAACTTGTTTGGGTATGTAGGTTGAAAGTGGTATTGGCAAGTCAATTTTGATAACCAAAATGCGTTTTTGCTGCGGACAAATAACTGATGTTGCTGTGTGTCACGACCCAAACACTGTAGGCCGTGACTGACATCTAGTGAGCACCTACCCACTAAGCGGACCGGCATCCATGAAAAGCAAGGATGTTCCATGCAGAATCGTACTTTAATAAGTAAAAGTAGTCCATATCATATGCCAAACTCTTTGAGTAACTATGCTAAATTTTTTGATGTTGAGTTGTTTGCTGCAGACAACAGAGCACTCGTAGTAACCGGAGCAGAAAACCAACAAAATATTTTGGCCGATAAAGTATTTTTTTTCTTGGTAATGCGGCCGACATAATATTTCAGACGGGGATTCATCTCTACCTTTTTCATAAAATGTAGTGGCCAAACCAAATAGTCCATTTCCTCTCTTTTGTCGCTCCTCAAGAACAATGGCGAGAAACTTCCTATTAGGAAACTTCCTTTCAGGTTGTGTTATTACAGTACAAACTGTTCTAACATAGCAAGGGAGACGAATAACTAATCTAATACAATACAACTATGATCTGGCAACAAAGCAGATAACATCAGACTGAATGTTTGAGGATATGGTTCTGGTTCTTTTCTGTCCCGTTCCTTCAATCAAAGAAGAATCCATGCCAAGGACTAGTTCCAACCCATAGTTAGAGCCAATCCTTCTGCTTGAGTGCCTTGCCGCGCCTTTAACGATGAGAGAAGGTGATATTGAAGAGAATAACTCAAGACCACTGGCTACTCCATCAGTTCTTCATTGTGTAAGTGAGGATGCCAATCATCTTAGCAGGCTCATCTCGTCGATTATCATTCTGATCCTGTTCATTCATAGATAGTCTGATCTTTTAGTCATAGGCTATCACCCATTCCTAATAGCTGCAGCTCTGCCCGTTCCCTATTCCATAAGCAGCAACAACAACAACAACAACAGCAGCAACAACAACAACAACATACCCAGTGGAATCCCACAAGTGGGGTCTGGGGAGGGTAAAATGTACGTATACCTTACCACTACCTCATAGAGGTGGAGAAGTTGTTTCGGGGGAACCCTCGTCTCAAAAACCCATAAGTAGAATCCCCATTCCATAAGAATGAAAGAAAAATGATTTGACCAAGGCTGGGGAATATCTATCTCTTTCCCTCTCTATGTTTGCTAAACTTCTCGGCTGCCTTCTATGAAAGAGCTTCTCGAACGTTGGTGGTAAATTCGAGGTGTGTAAATGCTCATTAAAGGTCTTAGACCAGGTGAGAAACAAGAGATACGAGAGAGAAAAAACTGAGAATTTGGGAAGTGTCAGACAAATGTCTAACACCTATATCCTTTATACCTCATCACATGGTGCTATTTTTACATTTCTCAATGTGGTACACTTCTAGCTATCTCACCACCTAGCAACATGGAATGCTAGTCTATTTCTGACCTATTTAATGTAGGATCTTCAATGAACATTTTGCCCATTTCCACTTATAACATTGATCGGAGTCATTCTAGCTACATAAGGACTCAATTTTCTTATGTCAGTTGACTGGTGTTGGCCTCCAGATCTACGATGTGCCATACCAATCTTGACAAATGAATTATCCTACGATTGGAAGGGAATTCCAACTAATCGAATCTGAACTTCTTTTAAGTTTCTTCTTCTCAGGATGGCGACCGTCCATTGATAGCCACCAGTTCAGTGACAGCCTCTGATTTTCCAGTCCTACTCACTAATTCTTTCAGTCTCTAAGTATGATGGAGATTTGAGGAGAAATTCCTTATCATTAATCTAGTACACCTGAATTCTGTTTTTGTTTTTATCTTTCCTAAGTCTTGTCCTATCTTTTCTTAATTATTTTGATAATGCCTCATCTTCTTTTATAGTTCCTTTATCAAGTTTCTTCCTTTGCTCTAGAGCAGCAGAGAATATTCGGTACTATGAGTTCTTGTTTTACTTGTGCATTATCTAGAATTGGTCATAGGATATAGGATGATTCTTGAGTTAACTCCCACAACCATATAGATGAATGCTTAGTTGGGTTCTGGTATATGTCAGCGAATGTATTTAGCTGAATTAGCTGCATCATAATGTATAATGCTTGTATTAAGTTAGTTAAACATTTACGATATTCTCTCATAGTCTCATTGCTTTTTAGTTTGGAACTGCAGGTTCCGTTTGCCAACTTCTTTGCCTCTAATCTAAATGTCACTTGATTGGAAAAGTTGACTTCTCTCTCTCTCTCTCTCTCTCTCTCTCTCTTTACAATTTTCAGATGTTATGTATTGCTAATTTGTCACTCGTGGATTTTTCATTGGTGGTAAAAATTAGAATTGGTATTTTGCGCATAGAAGCTTGAAATGTACTTCAAGACCTCCTTTGCTTAGACAATTCCGTCATCTAGGCGCCATAGGAGGCTATTGATATTATAAACTTGCATTGAACTTTTGGCCCCAAGGACTAGAGTAGACTCTGATGCTCGCATTTTTTATTTTGTTGGTTCATCCTCTTTCATGTTTAGCGTGCTTGATGTGGAAGGCTCATTTCCGTCTCTACTGTCATTTTGATTTGAAACATATTATCTAATGTACTATTTGCATTAATGTAGTTTATCAAGGCAGTCTGCTCCTTTGGAGAGCTTGATTAGAGATAGTTTATTAGC
Source organism: Solanum virginianum (assembly GCA_000787875.1). NCBI lineage: Eukaryota > Viridiplantae > Streptophyta > Magnoliopsida > Solanales > Solanaceae > Solanum > Solanum virginianum. Next base: position 21,960 of record DF359642.1, read on the forward strand.
CAAGCAACCTGAAGCTTATGATTGGTTTTGGTCTGAGCAAATTCCAGCAGTGGTTACCACCTTTGTGAATTATTTTGAGAAGGATCAGCGATTTGCTGCTGCTACTGCAGAGTATGTACATACTGAAAGAACCATGAATCCGTTAATATTCTGCGTAGCTATTTGTGCATTTATTGATGCTTAAATAGATTCCTCTTTGTTCAGGACCAGAAAGCAAACATCTTTATCTCCTCGAAGTGCAAGTGATATATCATTCCTTATGCTTGCACTCAGTTGCATTGCAGCGATTCTGAAACTTGGTGCTGCCAAACTGTCGTGTACACAATTTTCATCTCTTGTTCCAGACACACTTGGAAGATTGATGGACATGCTTGTCGAATTCATTCCTCTCCGACAGGCTTATCATTCTGTGAAGCCTATTGGTCTGCGTAGAGAATTTCTTGTCCATTTTGGTCCCAGAGCTGCAGCATGTAGAGTACAAAATGATTCAGGAACTGAAGAGGTTGTATTCTGGGTGAGTCTTGTCCAAAAGCAGCTTCAACGAGCTATAGATCGAGAGAGAATATGGTCCAGACTCACCACAAGTGAGAGTATCGAGGTTAGACCAAAGCTCTTTTACTTATTTGACACCATACTCGAATTTCTTTAAAAGACATGACTCATGAATATTGAACTGATAGTGGTACATTTATAAGCTAGAACTAGCAAAATAGTAAATTTCTGTGCACTGTTAGTTACTTTGTATATATATACATTCCTTTGATTTTGAAGTCTAATATTAGTTGCTATAAATTTTTCTTGTAGCTAGTACTGTTAAAGAAGGATGTAAAGTGATTCTAATAAATGGTTGGTAAATTTTGAGTATGTCAATGTAATGCAATATGTTAGCGTGTGGAACACCTCATGGACAGTCATTTCACTTGGTGCTGCTTAAACTGTCCTGAGAAATGGTGACATATGTATAAGCATTGTTTGTGAACCTTATCCCGGGAAAAGTGGGCCCAAGTGGAGGACTAATCAATATATTGTAGGAAGTATTGAGGTTTATATGAGTCTCCTATCAAGGATAAATTGATTGTGGCATAGTAAAGCAGAAACTCTGTATGAAATGTACAATTTTTGGTACCTTTAGGTGAGGCCTTTGTCTTACATGTTTCACACTTGAATATATGTTTTGTAGATTGCACTCGGGTTTTTATATTTGTTGATGATACATCATACAGGTTCTGGAAAAGGATCTGGCCATATTTGGTTTCTTTATTGCTTTGGGAAGAAGCACAAAGGCTTTTCTTTCTGAAAATGGATTTGATACTCTTGACGAGCCAATTGAAGAATTAATTAGGTAACGCATTTTTTTGTTTCTCTTTTGTTGATCTTAGCCTATATTGATAATACGCTCCATTGTGTCCAACTTTTCGTTTTGAATTCTGAACAGGTATCTAATTGGGGGCAGTGTACTATATTATCCTCAACTTGCATCAATAAGCTCTTATCAACTGTACGTGGAGGTTAGCATTCTTATGAAGAAATTGTCATGAGGGCACATTAGTGTGGCACATAAAGCTGAAATATCTTTACATGATAGGTTGTGTGTGAAGAGCTAGACTGGCTTCCTTTTTATCCAGGCATTACTGCTAATTCCATCCGAAATACTGGGCACAAAAGTAAACAAGAAGTTCCTCCAAACTTAGAAGCTATTCCACTAGTAATAGATGTCTGCTCTTACTGGATCCAGAGTTTCATCAAATATAGTAAATGGCTGGAGGACCCTTCTCATGTCAAGGCAGCAAGATTCCTTTCAACTGGGTAAGGAAGCTGGAAAAAAATCCAATCAGTTAAGTGAATATACAGGAGTTAGTAATAATTTGTGAATACGAATGTTTCAGGCACAACAAGCTCAAGAAATGCAGGGAAGATCTAGGAATTGAGAAGTAAGTAAAATGAGAAAATGTTGACTTTCTTCCTCTTCCCTCATCTTTACTCTCCCTTTTTGTGGTTTCTGACTGTTATCATTATTTTCATTCTCTGTAAAAGGGATTAGGCATATGTTTTTTCTATTAACAGATATAGACTGATCTATATTTGATCCTAGTCGCCGTGGAACTAATTATATCTCTTAGGAAACATACACAAACTTTGCACCATTGACATGTACTTTACTTGGTCTACCTTGTTGAAGATCTAAAATAAATGAATAGAAGTGTTTTCTTCTCTAATAACTTAATCTTTTAGATAATTGATATAAACCATTTAACATGGTACCAGAGTATGATAGGATTTGAACTCTAGTCTGTTAGGTATTTAGTATCCAATCATTGACCTCTAAGACGCCTCTTTAGGTGCCAAATGAGTGTCGTAAATTATTGGATATTTTCACTAAATTTTAAATGGCCTGAGTAAGTCCAACTTATTCAATTTCTTTTGCTTTTCTTTTTTCATAGTTATAGTTTATTTGCTTATCCTAATAGTCATTTCATTCCGATAATTGATGGAACTTTGGTCAAATGCATTGGCAATACAAATTCAATCACATATGATATGAAAATCATGCTGGTAACTGTGCTTTAAAACATGGACAGGACTCGCCCGGGAGGTTATTCACAGATCAAGAAAGAAACAGATTCCTTTGATAAGGTATTACCTCTTATAAATGAAGCATTTTCTGTTGTATTTATCCTCATGCGATGAGATACTCTTTAAGAGTGTCTCTCCAATTCGCTGGGACATGAAGGTAAATAAAGAGCCTTCAACTTTTTTATAAAGTAAATAATTTTTTGGTTTTGTGAAAATTCCCGTGTACTAGCAAGAACCTACAACACATAATCTCCTGTGCTATACAAAGTCATTTTCTAATCCTTCAAAAGCTCTTATATTTCTCTCCTCCGCAGAATCTACATGCTAAAGGGAAAATCCCATGACCTACATATTCTCCTCCTTCGTCCAAAAGGCCCAGCTATGTAGCAAATTCTTCATTGGCACAACATTTCTGTTGCACACGGGACCATCTCATGACTACTCAGCACAATCATGTAGCCATCCTAGTTATCGTTTGAAAAAGGCAATATAATTTTAACAATCCAGCACTAATATAATTTTATGAATCCAGCACTAATTTGCTGTTGTTACTTTACGTAATTAATAGAGGCTACAAAAGGCAAAATTAAGCCCCAAACTTAATCCTGTAGTGATTCTAGCACACAAAGAACAGTTTCAGCCTTATTTACACGTTCCAGTCTACAATTATTTAGCCATCTGACAAAGCAATAAGAGGTGATCGACGTCTTTGTTTGAACGTTTGCATCTAAAGCACCAGCTGTGTAATACTGCTCTTTATCAAATTCCCAGCTGTCAAAATGTCCCTCCTCACTGCCAGCCAAGAGAAGAAACTGATGAAGTGCTTGTATTAAATGACTGTCTATAAGTCCAGTATCCCGCCAACTACTTTCCAGGACCTCAATGGAGAAGTAACATGTGTGCCGGAGGCTAACCAATTCCTGCTTGTATATGGTTATTTCTTTCATATATTTCGAAGTTATAGGGGAAAAGGTATCCCAAAATTTAATTTATGGTTGAATCGTGATACCACTTTGTTTTGTTTTTCTTTTGAGAAGGTAACAACATATATTCTATTCCGAAAAATCAGAAACTGCTACAATATATTACAGGTTCGTAATTTCAATTGTGGAGCATAGCAGGAAGATCTTCAACCCTATGACAAAATTTACAAGGAACCTCAAACATCTTCGTGATACCACTTTCTTATAGATTAAACTTTGTGGATAGAAGCGTTTCTCAATTCATAGTTGTTCTTAGCACTCCCTTAAAAGTGCAGGTCGAGATTTTTCCCCATAGATCAAACATGTAGAGTTTTTTGATGACAACTGGCATTGAGACTCGAATTTAGGATCTCTTTGATACTTCTAAAGTGTTGCCTCTCAATCAAAATAGTTCAAGCCCTTAGAAAGGGCATCATTATTTTTATATTTTTCCACAACATTTACAAAAGGCGAAATGACTTAGAAAAATATTGTTAAATAGAAGAAAAAAATCGTCGCAACCTCTGATTGATCTAAATTATTACAAAGGATAAGAGGATAAAGTAGTTTGAGACTTCCATTGGTATTTGTTACTTGTTGGATTTAGATAATCTTTTTTGTAACTAGAACTCACAAGCCTTTATATGTGAAAGTGGAGGGAGCAAGACCTTGCTCTTCAACTGGTTTGCCCAGGCTTTATTACTCAAATGAAGTATTTTTGCTCTAACTTCTCTTTACTTGCTTTGTCCTCTCGGTGTTCTCTTGATACCAAACAAAAGTAATAATGCAATATTTTTTTCAAACAAAGTGTAGATAGCGTTCCTCTTGTGATTTATACGATGAGAAATCAGTCTCTTTCAATTATCATGTTTTTGTATGAATTGCTATCTCCTATAAAATGCTTCGCCTTGATTTCAATGACACGTTGTAAGATGCCTCTTTCCTCTATCTCAAGGATTAAATTATGGATCTGAAGATACAGTTTTTGGGCATTTCATTTTAGGCACTGGAGAGTGTTGAAGAGGCTTTGGTAAGGCTAGAGGAATTGCTTCAGGAGCTGCATATGTCAAGTGCTAGTTCACAGAAGGAGCACTTGAAAGCTGCATGTTCTGACCTTGAAAGGATACGTAGAATTAAAAAAGAGGCTGAATTTCTTGAAGTTTCATTTAGAACGAAGGCAGCTTTCCTACAGCAGGTATCTTTCTGCTGTTTATTTCAAAAAGAGGAAAGTTTTGCCATCTCAGAATTGCCATGCTCAGTCCTGACATTTTCATAAAATTGCTCCATGTCTTTTGTATTCAACCATCGGATATCTTATACTGGTCATAGGAACTATAACTGCACTAGAGGTTGTATGAATTGTTCTTGTTTGGACTTTTTCTTATTTGGGGAGGGTGGGAGTACCTTTGTTTTGATTTTTTTTGCCTTTCCTTTTAATGGACATTGGGCAGGGGAGGAGGTTACAGCTGGTTATTTGTAGTTCTTATTTTCCATACAATTCCTTCGTTCTCTTTTTATTTCCAATTCTTACTTTAATGAATAGTTGTTGCTGGGAAAGAAGGAGATGGAGACTTCAACTGGATAAAATAAAATTCTTCTGTTGATTTATGTGCTGGTTTTCTTTGGCAGTGTTAGAATAGGAATAGGTAAATACAATCCTAATTAGAAGAGGAATAACAATAGTATATGGAATACTACTTGGAAAAGGATTGTATTATAGTATCTTAGTTGGAAAAGGAGTCTAATATAATATCTATAAATAGGATCTCAATGTAATAATGTAGACAACAATTCAATAATATTTTTTTTCAATATTTCTCACATGGTATCAGAGCTTATACGGTCCTGGTAGAAAATCAAAGAACTTTCACTGCCGGCGGGCTGCTGTGACCCTATATGCCGCCCGTCTGGCCAATGATTATGTTAGCCAAAAAAAAAAAAGATTAGGTCACTGTGCGTCAATTTTCGGTGACTTTCTAGGTTGTTTTGTGTCAACCCCATATTTGTCAGTGTTTTGTGTAGCACCATGCCATCATTCCGGTGACTACTTTTTTTTTTATATCTAATTTGTGTAGCACCGTGTTATCTTTTCGGTGACTACTTTTTTCATATTTATCATGTGTAGCACCGTGCCATCTTTCCGGTGACTACTTTCTCATATTCGATTTGTATAGCACCGTGCATCTCTCCAGACTATTTCTCATATGATTTGCGTAGTTCCATTCGTCTTTTCGGTGACAAACTCAAAAAAATTCGAAAAAAGTCCTTTTTGATTGGATGGGAATGAATGAAAAAATATTTAATCGTCCCATATTGAATATGGAATTTTGGTTCTTCCCAGAATTTTTACTACTTTCTAATGTCTATAAAATAAAACCATGGATTATACCAAGCAAATTCCTTGGGTTGACTTAGAACATTAAACATCCAAATACGAGATACGATGCATATTTCATCATTTGGAAATCATAAAGTCAGTCAAATCTAGTTTGCGTAGGGTTGTGCCATCATTCCGACCCTATCCATACAATTTCTTTTTTGCCGTAGGGTCATGCCGTCAATATGATCCTACTTGTATAATTTCTATTTTTCAGTAGGGTCGTGCAACCATTCCGACCCTACCTATATCTCTTCTCAGTAGGGTCGTGTCATCATTCCGACCCTGCCCATATAATTTTATTTCTCAATTTGTGACCACTTTCATCCATCAAATCTAATAATTTGGTGCATAAGCAGGTTTCGAGCAGTTCTAAAGTGACTTTCTTAGAGTAATTTCGAAATGATCCATATTGTCACGATCCATTGACCTTTTGATCAGTTGAGCATTAAGAATGCTTTTCTCCATGATCATCTCGAGGAAGAAATCTATATGGAGCAACCACCTGATTTTGTTGCTCAGGGGGAGTTTGGTAGACTTGTATGTCAATTGTGTAGGTCACTCTATGATCTAAAACAGTCTTCTCAACCTTGGCTTGTAAAGTTCAACACTGTATTTCAGGAATTTATCTTTGTTTGGTAGCCTTGTATGTCATTTGTGTAAGTCCCTTTGTGGTATTAATCAGTCTTCTGAGCTTGGTTCGGGAAGTTCAACACTGTAATTGAATTACTTATCACATTGTGTTTTATGGACATTGTACATCAAATCCAGTGTTTCATGAGAAGACTAAGCACATTGAGATTGATTGTCGATTTTGTGAAGTCGAGTGATCAACTTGCAGATATCTCACTAAGCTCTTCATCGATTCTCGTATTAATTATATTTGTAACAAGCTATAGGAATAGGTAAATACAATCCTAATTAGAATAGGAATAGGAATAACAATAATATATAGAATCCTACTTGGAAAAGGATTGTATTATAGTATCCTTGTTGAAAAAGGAGTCTAATATAGTATCTATAAATAGGGTCTCAACAATAATATATAGAATCCTACTTGGAAAAGGATTGTATTATAGTATCCTTGTTGGAAAAAGAGTCTAATATAGTATCTATAAATAGGATCTCAATGTAATAATGTAGACAACAATTCAATAATATTTTTCTTCAATATTTCTCACAGAATACACAGGCATCTCTGTACACTTGCTAAAAACTTATTAAGATACAAAGGCATAAATGGAGTGATGATAGGCTTCTAACGTAAAAGTTCACATTATTACTTACTAGCTTTGAGCCCCCTTACCTTGGCATGGCAAGTCAATCTTTTTCCTTAGTGAACCTTGACATTATTGCAGAACACCAGAATAAGAGGGCATACAAATGAGTAGTGCCAACAAAGGGGGAACATTTTCTCACCAGATTGTCTTTCGGGCTAAACGCATCAAGTAATACATAAAGTTCAAATCTTTGGAAAGCTTTTTTTAGTTTCCATACTTCCAACAAATAAGCCCAAACTTAGTGTAGCAAAGCTGCTGCTATTTCAAGTATTCATTGAAGTTAAAAAGTTCCAACCTTGTTATCTTGACCAATAAAGAAATTCGTTACTGCATAATGGGGTAAAGAAAACCAAATTTATCCCTTGCAGAGCACAAAATGGTGAGTTCTTTCCATGGAAAATCCATATAATCATCTTCAGGTTGCTCATCTTGCATGCATAAGACAATTGGACCAACTTTTGCATCTTTTAGAGTCTTTTGGACAAATTATTTGCTGTAGTGAACAAAATCTGCACTCTTTAATTTAAAAATAATAAATTTGCCTACGGTGAAGTGGAGTTAACTCTTGTTCCTTGTTTGGATGTATGTATGAACTAGGAGGAAGATGCTACTATGTCTACATTATCAAGTAGTGATCAGCAGCAGATCTCTAAACGCAAGGACAGCAAGGATGGTCAAAATAGGAGTGGGAACAACAGGTATTCCTATCTCTTTTTCTTATTTTGGGAAGATAAAGTCCAAGCATACTATGCGTCGTTAATCTGCTAATTTCCCCCCAACACATAATTTTACTGTTGTGGATCTTGTGCTAGGATACAGGGATTATGGAGCTTCGTAGGACGTCGGCCTAGCAAATCAGCAGACCAGGCATCATCGACTCCTAATGATATTGTATACCTTCGAACTGTCTCTATGTGAACCTTTACCATTGTATATTTTGGGACTCCTTTTTTAAGTTTGGCATGTATGTTTGCAAATTCTTGCTTTCAGTAATATTTCTGATCTCAAATTCGTTAGGTTCTTTGACTGGGAGGTTGATTCATTTAACATAGAAGCCTTTTGGGTCTCAAATTATTGGGAGTTCGATACTGCTTCACTACATAATATGTTTAACAGGGGCTAACATTGCTCCATTTCTCTCCTCTTAGTTTTTCCTTCTAGGCTGCAAATGATCTCCTCTACGCATCCTATTGTATGTTCCATAAATGTTTTTAGTTAGTTCATAAAGAACAAAAACCGTTGAATAGTTTATGGTATAATTTTCCAGTGTTTAATCCTTTACAAGACTATTGTAGAGCTTCTGACCAAACGTATCATCTAATTTGCCGTTATATGACATTGATATGTCATTTGAATCCAACTATAACTGTTTTTCCCCAATGGATAGATGAATGCAGTGCCATAGATTTTGAACACTGAAAATGCTTCTCGAGTATGTGTTAAGAGTGATGTTTTATGGCTCTCAATACTTAGAAATAGTGAAATGATGAATATCATTCGCTGATCTACAAAAGGGATTGTATAGATTTGTTTTAGTGATTTATTCATCTTTTGTGAAAGTAAAAGGACATACGTTCTTCCTTGTTTCTCTTCTCTAACTTCTTTCGCACTGCCCATTCTCTGAAAAAAAAGTGCTTCTTCTATGCATAAGTTCTTCCTGGTTGTGTGTGTTGAGAGAGAGAGAGATCGTGGTCCTTTCCTTTGCTTCCCGTAGAAGAACCAAATTTTGTGCCTATTCTTAAATATACCGTTCTCATCATCTGCATTAATTTTGCATTTTGAATTCATAATTTGTGGGGTGGTGGGGGGGGTGGGGGGGTTAAGCATTTTTTCCTTTTCTTTGCTCTTTTATACTAGAACCAAACTTGAGCTTGTTATCAAGTAACACCATTCACACTTTGATTTCATACTATGGAGTGGTATCTCCTCTCCCATCCACATGCAACTTTGAGATGGGGATCAAAAACTATTAATTATTTTATATTGCTCTAGCTTCCACTCTAGATAAATAAATTGGCTTACTTTGGACTCACAAATAATGCAAAGTTGAGGTATGACCCAAGGATGTGGCTTAGCGATCAATAAAGTGGGTACGAACTTTGAAGACCCAAGGGTTAAATCCTAGCAGAGAGAAATATATGAGGTGACGTCTTGACATCTAAGTAAGCTTTGGTAGACATAGTTACCTAGTATGTCGGAGTTAGCGTGTGTACGGTGAAATGATTGAGGTGTGAGCAAGTTATCTTGACACCTCCTTTATGAAAACAAATAATGCAAAGTTATAATACATGCTCAAATGCTTGTTATCAACCATTGGTGATAGATTACCTCACTAGTCATGGCTAGTTCTCCTTTTGGTTATGTATATTACACGTCGTATTTCCGTACCTTAAGAAGCTGGAAATGCTTGCTTTTGGTTTCTGGTTGGTGAATGAAATGGGTGGGTCAGAATTCAGTCTGTGTAAAAGATATTCCATGTTGCTCAAACTATTGACTAGGCAAATATTTCTGCAATTGGAAACTTTAGCTTAATTCGTTGTTAGATTTCTCATTAGAGAAACTGAAGCACGGATCACTCGAAACCTTATAATTTGATAAAGCAAGTAATAACATGGCTCAGTGAAGAGTTGCCAAGCAAGGAGCAAATATTGCTTTTTTTTTTTTTGATGATTCTGTTCATCTGAAAATTTAAGCAGTGATGTCTGTCCTATTGAGACTACTTGCACATTTAATGATATTGCCTGTCACTTTTTCTCATGCTTTCTCCTCCTTCGGCTGATCATTTATTCAATTTTTCTATAATTCAAATTTCTGTAAACTTGTTAAAGATGATTTTATCTTCCAAGTCACTGAGAATCATTCTTTAAGTGCAGGGTGATGATGGATCTAAACAACCGTCAGAGAGTACAGGCATTGTGGATTCAAAGTCGATTGAAGTTCGAAGGTTTGAACTACTAAGGAGTGAGCTAATGGAACTGGAGAAGCGGGTTCAAAGAAGTGCTGATCAATATGAATACGAGGAGGTATTTTCTAACTGCTGTATGAGGCCTGTGTCGAGCATGTTGTAAGATGCACCGCCTTTTTATTTCACTTTCTTTTGTCTCTTTCTAGTTTCATATTATGAAGTTTGTTGATGTTTATTGAGACTCTACTCTTTCATTTTCAGTATAGACTTTTTAGGCTGTGCTGATTATCATGACAGCTAACTGATTAATGATGATACATAACTCCTGTTAATTGACATATATCCATCCACTACATTCATATTATTGGACATGGATTATCTTGCTTGTGAAGCAGTAAAAAGATTCATTTAAGTCTGTTTTTTTGGTGTATAATCTTTGTTTCTGTCTATTTGTAACTGCTGTTGTGATAATACTTGGACAGTGAAAAAATTATGATCATCTTATTTTATGCTAAATAATGTGATGGCCTATTTCACCAGGAGTGGACCTTTTGTCAATATTGATTTCCATAAAAGAAATGGGCAAACTCTTATGTCAGAAGTTCAACTTCCAATTCTTTCCTAAGTTGAAAAAAACTTCCACGTTTAATGTGTATAAGGAGTAGGTTGAGATTGGTACTCTCTATTGTATGTTCTATGTGGAGTTCTAATCTTATAGTTCTGTGATCATCTTTTGTTAGAATCTTACATTGTCAAGTGTCTTGGTTGCATTTCCCATCTTTCCCCTTAACCCCCTTTCATGATCTCTTCTTGAATTGTGGACGAGAAAAATCAGATGCATGGAGTGCTCTTATGTAACTTAATTATGTATACTGCTTCTAGCAACTCCAACTCACAGCCTAGGTCATTCATGACACAGCTTCATTTGTCGAGTTCATTTTCTATATATTTCCTTTTCTCCAGAGAGTGATGTTTTTGAGATACATGATCTGCTTATTATATCCCTGAAAATTTATTAGCTTGTTTCGCTGCATTTTACTCTAGGAGGAAAGTCAGATGGCAGATCGCACCTCCACTCATTCTGCAGGAGCTGAAAGAACTCAATTGGTTCTTCAGAAGAAAAAGGAGAGTGTTATTGAGAAATCATTAGACAAACTGAAAGAAACTAGCACGGTATTATGCTCTTGATCTATATTTCTTCTGTTTTATATGTTCTATCATATGTCAACTAAATAGATCCATAGTGTGGTTTTCCTTTGCTTTGTAACCTCATTTTCTTGAAATTACCTTTGAGAAAATACCATGGGTATGGGGATATGCATATGGCCCCTTTTGTTAGCTTTGAACTCCACCAATTGCCTAAGAAAGAGAACTTCCATCGATATGTATGGAATTACATCCGGTTTGGGTTTCTCCATGGGCTTATTACTATAAAGATAATTGTTTACTATTTAACCGACTATTCTTGTTCTTATTGCCAGTGCTCGATATATTCTTTCTTTTTATAGTACTTCGTCTCTTTTGATTATCTGCCTCCGTAAGAATTATTAGTTGTCAATTAATATTTTCAGATAAAGTAATAAGGATTTTCCATGTCCAGGATGTTTGGCAAGGAACTCAGCTTCTCGCTATTGATGTTGCTGCAGCTTTAGGGCTACTTCGGAGGTCCATAGTTGGGGATGAGTTGACAGACAAAGAGAAGCAAGCATTGCGGAGAACTTTAACTGACTTGGCATCTGTCGTACCTATTGGATTTCTTATGCTTCTCCCTGTAAGTAGTTCTATTCCATTTTTCTTTATCAGGCAAAGAAGTTTAAGCTCCACAGAACTTGCTGACTAGGTAACGATAGTCTCGGACTCTTCAAAAATGTCGATGGGTGTGTATCGGGGTGCGGCTACATTTTTGGAGAGTCTGAGCAACTTAGACTATAGTTCATTTTCCACTAAGATTGAATTTCTGTTATTTTTATTTTCTATGTCTTAAACAATTTCATAACTGTAATTGAAGACATGGACTTTTAACTAGCATTGAAAGCCCATTGATTATTCCCCGAGCGTCATGGTTTTTCGAGCTTGTATAATCATATTGCTAAGTGCACTGAAGCTATTAATAACAATAAGTGCATAGTTGTTGATGCTCAATCAACTAGTTTGAAGGCATTTTCTGAGCTGAAGTCTTTCAGCTGAGTTGCAATTTGAAAAATAGGTCATTTGAACAAAGCTCAAGCGCTCTCTCTCCTTCCACACCTGCTACGTGATTGCAGCATTTTGCATCTCTTTTAATCGTGGAGCTTGATTCAGTGCAAGCTGACATTGGATAATTTTTCTTGCAGGTTACAGCAGTTGGGCACGCTGCTATGTTGGCTGCCATTCAAAGATATATGCCCTCTCTGGTGTGTATTTGATCATGAATTTCCTGTCAGTTTTAGTTAGCGTATCTGCTGTGTTAACTGGTTGTTTTCCTTTTCGGCAGATACCTTCTACATATGGACCAGACAGATTAGACCTCCTAAGGCAGCTTGAGAAAGTCAAGGAAATGGAAACTGAGGTGAATCCAACTGAAAAGGCTGATGAATAAGCCTGGTTGAAGCATATGAAAACAGCTAATCATATAGTTCTGTGCTACCATCAAATTTATTTCAACTTGGTTCTATATCCATTCAACAGTAGATAGGCGTAAAGAAGTTCATTCCAAGCATCTGGCACTCCCGGTAGGCACCAGTGGCTGCAGTCTTGTGGTGCATCAGCCGGGGTGCCGGGTTCACGATATTCTGAAGGGTGACCATCTTTCCTGAACTCACTTAGATATGTGATGTTTAGAAAGGTCATGTTTTTCCTTGTATTTTGCACTTGTTCAACTACCTCAGAAATGAATATATTGTTGGTTGGTTCTTTCTCCAGCTTGGTATAGTCGGTTTCTGGTGCTGTATTTGTATGGCAATGGCCACCTTCATTCCAAGCTCCATCCCTTCATATCAATTTCACCAAATTCAGTTCAACTAAAATGATAGAGCACCAATGAGCGCAATAAAAATACTGTCAGCATCAGTTCGTATATAGTGTACGTGTTGCAACTGATTAGTTTAGTTTCTACAAAGCACTTGCCTGTAGTGTACTGGTGAAAAGCTGCGGAAGAAGATGTGACTCTTTTCAGGCTTGGTATTTTGAATCACCCACGAGGCCCAAGTATTCAAGGATCTTTGAAAAGCTTCCACAACATTCATGGTCATGTTCACTGTTGTTCCTTCTTGGAAATGGATGCCCCTGCAACACCAATCATTTTATTTAGGTTTCAGGGCGCTCATGTCAAAATAAGCTTGGCATCTGCAGAAGGGGGAAAAGTCGTTGCAACATTTGCAATGTTAGTGATTGGTGAAGTTGTTATGGTTAAAGAATCCAGATGTATGTGATTCTTGGACTTTGTAAATGACAAAAAGCAAATTGGTCAAGTCGTACATGTTAATAGTTTTGTCTTCATTCCACCAATGTCCAGCATTGAATATAATTACATCTGCATTAACCCACTTTGTGAAATACCAGTGTAGCTTATCGAGCCTGATCGCTCCTCGCACCTGTTTCGATGCATTCACCGGAGGACGACTGACGACGACTAGGAAAGGTACTCTGTAATATTCGACAGTAAGGTTGTACTCTTGAAATTTCATAGAGAGGTAACCTCTGTGTTTGGTTATGGAGTTTCCAAATTCTTCATATATGGTGGATTGGTTAGATACTCCTTGTGCTAACATGCATAGCAAAGACTCCCATTGGTTTCTTCCAATGGAATCTCCAGCAAACACTATTCGACCATTCCGACTCCGTTCGAGGAAATCCTTTGCATTGAACCTGCAACATTATATTAAACCAATGATTGTATAATATACTCAGCACGCACAAGGAAAAACGAAACAGTAGATGTTTATTTAGTGTTTAGCAAAATGATCCTTCGAACTAACTACTGTAAAGAGTAGGTTTTCTGTATACGAATTTGAGACTTGATAGTACATTCTTTTTCAATTGGTTGTCTATTAATATGCATGCACTCAGTGTGAAAAGACATAAACAAATAAAGGTGAAGGTAATCATAAGGCTAAAACTTTAATTTTTCACACCTTCATGATGATCTCTAACAACATCTATCCATCGAAAGAAAGCCACGCTTACTTCTTGCATTTAAGGAAACTAATTAAAGTCCTTTGTTAGTAAAAAGGGAGTATATGAAAGGAAAAAAAATCATGCATTGTCATTAAATAATTAATTATATTCATGATTAAATTAAATTGAAACGCAAATCTTAATTAATTACCTTGGAAGATGACAACGTTGAGGTTGCCATCGCCACTTCCGGTAATCCAAATCCCGGCGACCACTTTTCCGGCACCGGAAACCGGGATCCAAGAAAGGACAATCCTCACTATATTGATCAACAACGTAACTTTCATCCCATATCCACTTTCCATAAGAGTAATCACAAGAAGTATTTTTGGACAAATGAACACCAATGCCAACAAGAAGAGGCTCATGATTAAGTAAATTGTACAAAACAAGGGAAGAGAAGAGTAAAAGTACAAAAAACAATGCATGACATATGTATTTCTTTCCAAATTTTAACAAATTCTTCTTGTTTTCTTGTTGATGAGAAGAAACTGCAGGCTGGAGATCCATGACAAGAGGAGAAGAATATTAAAAAGGTATACTTACTTTGTTTCTACAATTAACCTATTTATTTAAAAGGAGGATAATGAGTGGTGATAGAGAAATTATTTCAAAAACTTAATTATCCTTTTCTTTCATTTTATATAATATATAATAAATGGACTAAAAGCCTTTAGTTTGGAGTTTGGGTAGGGCGGGCTCTTTTACAATCATTAATTAAGGATATAAGAGAATAGAAAAGAAATTAAGAATAAGAAGCTCTTATTGAAATTACATTAGAAGTGAGATAATTGAAGCATATGATTTTTTGAATACATTAATTAAGGAAAATTTCTTATTAGACACTAATATATGGCATAATTATTAACAATATCCTTAATGATTTTTGGTGACCTCAACAATAACATAATCTTTAAGAGTGTATTATACAATATATTATATTATATAATATTATATTATATCCTTAATTCTTAACTTTGGTTCATCCATCTATGACGTGCATGGATGGCATATATTATTTAGTTTCATTAATTTTCTTCACTCTTGGTGGATTGATGCATAAACATGATATATGGATTTTAATTAATTAGAATATACTTAGTAAACTTTTATTTGGATCAAAACCAACAAATATCTTCTTGCTTCAGAATTTGGCTATCGTATATTAGTATTATATACTCATTATTCAATAAAGATGCAAAAGATAGTTTAAATAGAGGGAAAATAGTACAAAATAACCTTGATTTATAAGTTGGTCTAATCATATTTAGTTGGGCTAAATTGCAGACTAATGGGAGAACGGTTATGGACCTAACACCTAACCTAACCTATTTTTAAGGGCGTTTTGGTTCAATTTTAATTTTTATCTATAATTATACATTCTCTCCGCTCTATTTTACGTCACACTATTTAACTTGATATATATTATTTGAGAAAAAAATTCTTTCTCCATTTAAAAAAGAATGAACCTACATTCTTTCTTTTTTTGGCAAAATAAATTTTTTGGGTTTAAAATGAATTTGAATTTTGAATTTTAATTAAATTGTTGAGATATTTTAGATTATTTTAAATTTTAAATTATATAAATTTTGTTTGAAAGTTATTGAAATAATCCATTGAGAGACTCCTGGTTTTAAAAAAACCAACACTTGTTCATCTATTTAAGACATCACATATAACACACCTTGCAGACCACGTTAAGCTCACTTCAGAAAAATTGGAGCTGCAGATTCCATAAGATGTTTGATGAATTGCCCGAAAGAGCAACTCAAAGCATAAGTGAGCTTGCTTGATTTTGATTACTTTTTATATTACGCAATGTTTTCTGGTCATATGTCGATCCAGAAACTGTGAGCTCTCGAGAAAACTAAGCTTCCTCTCAGACAAACAATGGCTCAATTCTCTACTCAATTGTATTTATAGGTTAATTGTTATTGTGTTTGCCTTAGCAACCTAATAGTATAAAGTAGTAGTAACGTTTTTTTTTTTTTTTTGGTCAGGTCAGGGACCTTTTCGACATGGCTGTTTATCTCTTGCATTGCTACAACTAAGTATGTCCTCTTTAGCTTTTGTATTGCTAGTCAATCCACTGATATATTAGACATACTGCATCTGTACTAGTTATTTTTATTAGTCGTGTGTACTGTTTCATGAGCCTATTGTTTATATGAAATGCATTGACTAACCTACTCCACTAGATTATAGATATTATGCTATGGAACTTTTATTATTTGGATGAAAAGCTCTTAATTATGTATATTGACATGGTGATAGAACCAGTTTCCAAATGAATGGGTAAATGCATCCATAATAGGATTCTAGATGGATGTTATGACTTTATGAGCTTTTTGTTAAAGAATCGGACGTCTGTAAATGTTAAAAAGGAGTTGGATTCAAAGATTAGCTCACAAGGCATGCCATGTTTGAACTCTTATTAAATTCTCTTATTTTGATGAAATTCATATGACTGCCTTTAACTGAATCCTTCTTGTTGTATTGTCTGGGAGAATTAAAAGCAAAAGAATATATTCATGCCATCAGATGTTGACAGGGTGTCATGAATTTGCCTGGGTAATTTTTATCACTTTGGATTTCATTTGGATCTCAATATTATTTATTTGTAAACCAGACACGAATATTAAAAAGTTTGCTTATCAGTTACACACTTTAAGTCAGCCTTATTACTCCTACTTGAGGTCTAAAGTATAGAGTAACTGTATTAGGTGTACTACTGATGACTTTTGAGGAATTATTGATTCAAAACTTTCTATGGCTACACTTCTTTTCAAGTATCTTAGATAGCACACTAGCCTTAAGATAAAGAGGTGTCGAATATAGCCATTCATCCGTTGAGCTGGCCGAAAGGAGTGAATGAAGAGTCTTATTCTAATGAAAAAGCCTATTCAGATTCTAGAAATCCTGCAAACTATTGATTGAAGTACTCAGCAGTCACCGCTACGATTGACGGAAATTAATTGTCACTGCATCAATAACAATGAATGTTTAGCCTTACCTTAGACCTCTTTTTTAGCACTGGCTTACCCACAGGAAGCTGGCTTAGAGAAAGGTGGACTTTGTGTGTAATCTTATCAGAGAAAAAGAAAGTGAACTTCGTATGTATTGTCAAATACTTTAATACAAGATTTTGTGCACAAGATTTGTGGATTATGTACAGTTCACAAGTACAAGTGTCTTGGTTCAGATACTCCTTATTACCGTAAATATATCTACTTACACCTTCTGTTTTATACTGTATACTCTGTAGCCAGGAAGGAATTATGTTGGATTTGCATTTGAGGACCCGTTATCATCCACATCAAGATTAAGACCTTGCCTGCCCCTAACTATTAAATGCCTTGTTTCTGTCTCATTTTTTTGGCAAATATTGATACCAAACGTACTAGAGTATGGAAACTGTAATATGTAATTTTCTAAAGCAAAATTTGTGATTGAAGTATATATAGGAAAAGGACTATTTATATAGTTCTTTTGTGACATGGACTTCATACCATGTTGACATTTGTAGTAACTGAATACGAATGGTGGGATATGCTAGTTTGGTTCCAAATCTCTGTAATCTACTAGCTAACAGTTATGCCTTGAACAGTCTTAGTAACCTGGGTAGTAATACGGATTGGTCAGTTATGTGATTGGATCCTCCATAAAAGAGACAATAAAGACAAATTCCTTTAGGTTCACTTGCAAATAGAATATTAGCTCTAGTTTAGAGATTACAAAACTGTTGAGGCTGGGATTTCTTTCATGAATTTGATGGCTTAGAAGTTATAGATGCACACACTATTGTTAGAGCAATGATTAGGGAAAAAGGCACAAGACTCTCGTTTAAGATTCAAAACACTAAAAGGATTTTGTATCACAAACAAAAACAACATAACAAGTGAAATCCCACAAAGTGGGGTGTGGGAGGGTAGAGTGTACATAGACCTTATTCTTACCTCGTGGAGGTAGAGAGACTATCTCAGCTCAAGTGAAGCAAATCAAAGTAGTAATGAAAAAGAAAAAATAACAATGAAGAAAACTTGACAACTAATAAAACAGTAGTGTTGAGCATACATGCAAGGATTAGTAACATCAACAACATAGTACAATCACTTAAATATAATAAATAACAAATGATAATTTTACCGCCAATCCTAATCCCACTAACTTCTACTCTAATCTGCGAATACCCTCCTATCTAAAGTCATGTTCTTAGTAAGATAAAGTTGTGCATGTCTTGTCTAATCACCTCTCTTCTGTACTTCTTTGGCCTACCTCTACCACTCCTAGTAACATGTCCAAACTATCTCAGTCTCCTTTCCCTCATCTTATCCATCACAGAGGCAACTCCCACTTTGTTCGAATATCCTTATTCTTAATCTTATCGCTCCTAGTATGCCCAGACATCCATCACAGTATCCTCATTTTCACAACTTGCATCCATTGCAGAGTTCTTGACTGGCTAACACTCTACCCAATACAACAACATTAGTGTAATCATCACTTTGTAGAACTTATGGTGCACCATTTCATTCATGTTGCTCCAATACACTGTGTGATATCATCGCCAATCTCCTCATTTCTTGGATCAAAGATCCAAAATACTTAAAACTCTCACTTGGGGACAATCTGTGTATCAAGTCTCACTTCCACGCCTGCCTCATGTGTTGCATCACTAAACTTGTACTCCCGATATTTTCTGATCTTGTTCAACTTGAAACCTTTTGCAAGCGTTAACGCTGTTGCATGTCTCATCATCACTATTATGTCATCTGTAAATAACATACACCATAGCACCTCACCTTGAATATACTGCGTCAATTCAAGACAATTGGAAACAGGCTAACTGTTGATCCCTGGTGCAACCCCATCTCGACTAGGAAGTTCTCCGAATCTCCTCCCACTATTCTTACCCGAGTCTTGCCTCCATCATACATGTCCTTCATTACTCTAATGTAAGCCACTAGTACACCTCTAGCATCTAGGCATCTCCATAGACGTTCCTGGGGACTTTGTCGCAGGCTTTTTCTAGGTCTATGAACACCATATGTAAGTCTCTCTTCCTATCCCTATTCCCTATATTGCTCCAGCAGTTTCCTTACAAGATGAATGACTTCTATAGTTGATTCCCGGGCATGAAGCCAAACTGGTTCTTGGAAACGTTACTTAAAAACACTAGAGGTCATTAAACCCATCATTTCTGCCTGTTATATTCATGTTTGCATTGTGCCCAAAATGGATTTTCAGTCACAGAATGAACTATTGATCCATAAGTGTTAGATCCTTCAGCGCAGAAACATGCAGTGACAACTTACACTAGTTTGTGTAAGAATTGTCCTTCAAATTGATAGAAAACCATGCTTGGAGGCGTGCATACAGCCATGTAGTCCTTCTCATCCTTCCCATCTTTACCTATAAGAGAGAAAATTAATGTGACAGGAAACAGTTCCGGAAATCAGCCTGCAAGTACTTGAAGATCAATATGATATTTTCTACAGCCAGAAGAACATTTATTTCCAGTTCAAGAACCTGTAACATCTGGTCATCTTTCTGGCTGATGACATACAAATAGCCTTTCAAACTTCCAAAGTATATAATCCCTTCTTTTGGATGTTATTGGGTATGAATAAAAAGTTTACTAAACATCAAAACAGAAAGAAGACCAAATTAGTATGAGTAATGAACTTTGGGTATTCTTGGCCATGGAAAAAAAATTTAACCAACCATGGCTATCACATCCTCAACAATAATGTCCCAATAAGATTGAGAGAAAGGAACATGTGAAGCCAACCATATCTCTTCCCCAGTAGGTGTAGCCACAATACTTGCATTTTGCTCCTCAGTAATAAACCTTGGAGCATGATCCATGATGCCAAACTCTTGCCTGCCTCAATTTTTTCTTCCATGAATTCTTCCTTGAAAAACTTATTGCTTCATCAACCATTTCATCCATGGTATCCAACCAATCTCCATGAGTCTATTCTTAGTTTGGATCCTATTTAGTTGGAGTTTCTTTCTTCTTCCCTGAAAATGAGCTAGGAAGAATTTTTCATTCCTGTCCCGTCTTGAAACCAAGGCATATTAGCCTTTTCTCTCCAAAATTCTTCAAGTGCAAAGTGCCTAGTCAAGTCAGCTTGCACCTTGTGCAACTTTTTCCTATTCAATTGTGATTGACTGAGTTCAAATTGAAACTCATGAACTTTATTAGTGTCCCCCAGTGTGGCTTTAAGCGACCTTAATCCACCCTCTCGAAGCTTGCTTAACATTCTTCAATTTGTGATGAAAGGTGAAGAATTGCCTTGTACGTATGTTATCCAATTCTGCCTCACTAAGTCATGGAAAGTGTCATGCTTAGCCTGAAAATTCAAGACTTTAAAGGACCTCGTAAGTGGGATATCATCTAAGCTACAAGATATTAGCAAAAGAGCATGAAGTCCTTCTTGATTAAGTGTGTGACCTCCAAAATAGGGAGCAAATGTTGCAATTCTGGTGCTTGTAAACATCTATCCAGCCTCTTGAAAATGCATTCATCATTAGATCTTTGAGTTTTGTATCTATTATTCATCTTCCCAGTAGCTCCAAGTCCAACAACTTCAGCTCCTTCAGGAATAGAATCCTTAGTTTCCACCTGCAATTGAATCCCAGTAGGATTAGGATTAGCCTTTTCCTTTCAAGTTGAGGCATCAATTACCTCCACTAATGCTATCAATTTGAATCACTATCCTGGCCTTCCACTACATCAACAAGTGCTGCAAATTGATTCCCAGTTTATGTAGGAACCATAGTTCCTTTATCAATTGGAACAAGCTCCTTTTCAGTAGCCTTGTTAAAGAAATGGACTTTGGCCCTAACTCAATCCCAAAAGCTAACTAATGATGTGAGTATTACCAAAGACCATATAAAGAGACTAAGTGCTCATAATCCCACCATTGTGGGAACCCCACCCCCACCCCCACCCCCACACAACTATTAGACATCTAGAGCATGGACAATATAAAACGGGCTCAACATTGGCAACAATGAACTGGGATTGCCCCAAAATCTAGCTTAACGAGACCAAATGCTTATTATCCCACTGATGTGGGACTGTGACAAGCCTTATTGTCATCCTTCACAGATTTGTTCTTGAGATCTGTGGACATTAAATTTCTTACTTTTAGCATCTTGCCATTTCCATTTATCACTCATGTTCCCTACAACTTATCCACTCTTCAAAACCTTGGGAGGAGACTTCCCTTTGTCATTTGGTTCCACACTTTTCCCATTGTTCTCAGCTGATATCACCATTGCCTTCATTATTTTCTTGTGTCTCCTCAATTAATTCAGGATGTAAGACTCAACAACCATATTATGCTCTTGTAATTTGCATTCTCTACAATATTTAGGAGATATAATTATACTTAATGTTAATCCATTTTGATCTTATCTGTCCAGCAGCCTCATCACACCGATTTGAATTTGCAGTCTTTGGGAATTCACCAAGTAAATTCACTTCAACTTTTACCCTCATTAACTTGGCCTGGTTTTGTTCTTTGTTGCCATTTCAACATGTCATGGCTTCCTAACTGATGGAGCAAGTGAACAAGGATTCCTTAACAAAAAATTTAGGAGGCAACATAGGAAAAGGAAATCCATGCAATAGCAATGGCAGTTTCTTCTTTCGAATCAAACCAAGTATCTCGCTTATGAGGTCACATTTGACAATAACTATTTTTGAGATAGTAAGCAGGTTTTGACAACAAATGGGCATAATCTTCAACAAATGTCAATCAAATAAGAACATGTGTATTGCACAAAAAGTTTACAATTCACCTCACATTGCATGGGAATAATCTTGTGCCATGCTTGTAAATTCTCTGGACTAATATCTTATCAAAAATAAAAAAATCACCATCACACTATCAACTTTATCTACAGACCGACAAGCCGTGGGTTCGCCGTTGTGATATACAATAGGTTTAAGGGATATACTTCGCATGGGGGTTCTTCCTGGGTGGTTTAAGGTGGGTAGAATAAGAGGGGTTCATGAGAGGTTGGGGGGTTCAGTAACCTTAGGCGGAGGGTTCTGCCAGCCATATTGTCTGTGAAAAGCTCATGGAGAAAGTAACCTCCAGATCGTCTTGTTCGAGAGCTCTCTAGTGGGGTGTAGATAAGGGAATCTAGCAACTAGACATGCACCACACGTATGTCTGCTATGGAAGGACTGTGAGGCAAGTTGATGTTCATATAGGTCGGTTGAATCTTGCGAATTCAAGTTTCGGACTCTGTATTTTCCTGCTCAATTTTTCATGAGCCTGACTTGGTTTTTCTTTTGGCTGACCAAAGCGAAAAGACATGGAGAGAAGATTTCAAGGAAAAAATTTACAACTTAGTCTGACGCCATGTTGACTGGGAGGAGAGGAGTGTTGTAGAATGAGAAGAAGAACAAAAAGAATTTGGAATCACTAAGCTTGATTATTTTCTCAAGCTATTGGAATTTTTAGTAGTGATGTGCATATGTTCAAGAATAGGGAGTAATACAAAGAAAACAAATGACGGCGAAAAATCTTCCTAACTGATTATATTGGTTCCCGACTGATATGTATTTCCTCAATTGATAATTTAGTTTGCTTGCAATAAACTTAATATATTCTAATGTAGTTAACAAGTCTATACTGTCTTAATTTGTTTCTCTCTCTTAAGCTATTTTTCTCTTAGCATATGGTCTTGCTGAAACATTTTTTTGATTGGTGGTCTTGCTCAAACTTTCATGGCAATATTTTATTTATCATTCTTTTTTCCGACTTTTTCATCATCCATCTTGACTTTCTTGCTTTACCGTTAATTATCTTAGAAATTCTTGCTCTTTTATATGAAATTTTGTACTTCAGAAGATAACTTCTGTTATTTGCCTAACATGCTTTTCTTTGACAGAAAATAATTTGATCTACCTAGCTCATCATACTTTAAAACACATTTGGAAACTCATCTTTTCTGGTACCATCTTGATATAATTACTGGAGTTTCACGATTCATATTTTTCTTGACCCTCGACATTGCTTTTCCTTGAATCTTTTCTAGTGGTCATACTTACATTACAAGTTATGCATTAAACTTTGATATTATTGATATGTGGATCTATGCTCTATCATCTCAGTGCTCTGGATTACATCGACACTCAAGAGTGTGCCTGTGACCTAATGGTCAATAAAGTGGGTGATTAGAAACTAGAGTTCAAATTCCCAGCATAGACAAAAAATACTAGGTGATTTTTTTTCCGGCTGCCTAAGTCTTTGTAGAACAATACCCATTACATGTACTTGTGGGAGGTAACAAGTACCCTCTGGAATAGTCGAGGTACGTGCAAGTTGGCTTAGAGACCATTGTTTGAAAAAAATAAAAGAACACAATTACAATGAGTTGATTCTCCTATATCATCTACTAAGACCATCACAAGTGATTTATATAGAGAACTACAGCTGCTACATACTCAATTAGTTCATCCGTAACAACTTTAAGAAGGCTGTGAGGCAGGACTTAAAGTTGAAATCTGGGAACCTAGAGGACATGCAACTGAATTTACATGAATTATTTGTCGCTTCTCATTCTATGATTCATTGTCTTCTGGCATGGGCTGTTGAGTAGCAATTCCATCAGTTTGTGCCGTAAGTCTTAAATATTAAAGTTAATAGTGTTGTTATAATTTATACTGCAAGATTAAATGTACCCTGTATACAATAAAATCCTGTGAGAGTTTAATAGAGACACATAATCATATTCTGAATATCTATTTCGTCCAATCTGCCTTGTAGCACATACTTCATAGTACAATATTATTGTAGATTAGTTGAACTTCTTTTCTAGTCTCTTCAATGAGTAGACAAATTGCTTAACTCCAATGGAATCTATTTCTAGTTTGAGTTCTGAACCTCTGACATCTCGTCTAGCGTAGCTGTGGCTGCAAGAGGTGGAACGGAGACAGTAGACACTACAATCAGCATTGCATCCCTGTTTACATGACAAGAGCGTCAGCGTATAAAGATGCACTTAGAATAAGTTGACTTCGCCTGGGCGTCATCTTTCCTTTCATTCACTAGAGCTTTCATAGTGGATATGAAGAAGGTATTCAACAAATCATGGAGAAAAAACAAGGACTCTGAATTACATAAGGGCACTTATGCACCCAAAGGACAAACTTGACCTTCGAAGTAAAAGTTGAGTTTTTTTAAATGCTCTTATGCACTTTGATCTTGGACTTCCATATAATTACTGATGCTGTAGTGGTTTGCTTTCAGTATGTAGTGGGGGATAGGGGAAAGAGATTACATCGAAAATGGTCAATATTGAGCTCATTGGCTTGACATCAATTGAACCTCAATATGTAAGGTCAAGACCAAATACATAAGCCTATCTAATATGCTTCCTCACCAAATGCATGTGGGAAGGGAGTTGTCATTAGAGCTTTTCAGTTGCTTTTTGGTAATTGGTGGCTTGAAGTAAAATCTATAGTTTGATTTCAAGTTTGGATGGAGGAGCCAGGACTAGACTGAAACAGGTCAGGTAGGTTAGGACTGGATGTAACATAGTTGAAAATGACTTCCACCCAAATATTGCCTTCTATTTGGCACTTTATTGCACATACTTGTGCTGCAGATTCTGTAGAGGATAATGATTTAGCCCTTGAATCTATCATCGACGTGTCTTGCTTGGTGTCTAGAGTCTCCTCTGATAAAGTTTGTACATCTCTTGCCATCTTTATTTGACTTGCCATCATCTCTCCATTAAGCTAGCCTCAGCATTTGTAGTTACGGACCCATCTGTGACTGTTTGTGGGCGTTCTTATTAGGTATATGTTGGCGGGGTCATGGAATTGGCCGCTTGATTGAAATCTATCAAGCACATGGGTCTTCAGCACATTGTAATAAGAATCTTCTACCATGTCCGATAAAATGTAGTTCTATCATCGTCGTGGATCCTACATAAGATCGAATCAGGGATTATTCTATGTTTCTTTAGTGCATGTACTGTGATTTTTGCCTTTTCTCGTGCTGCTAGCTTAAATTATTATATGTAAAATAGTTGAAAATACCGGTTTGGAGAATATCAAGTCATATGATTTCATTATCCTAATCTTAAATTAAAGTTGCTGATATTAAAAGTTGTCTAGGTACTTTCTCTTAGCGAAGCTTACCATCCTCTTAATTTCTCTGATTAAAAAGACAGAATTCGATCCACTTGCAGGTAGAAATTGTAAGAACATACTACAAAATGTAGGAAAACTAATGGAAGAAATTGGCCCTTGTGTTATTAGATGTATTTGATACTGTGATGATTGACTATTGTTGCAAGAGCAGTCCCTTCAATCTTGTGATAAGCCACCACCTCTAATTTACATGTACATCTTGTGACACCCTCCCACTTGCAGGAGCACTAAAATCTTGCAGGAGTCCTTGGAAGAAGTCAATGGGGTATACTTTTTTCCTTGCTCCTTAATGGTCCACTGTTGAAAAACAAAAAAGGTATTACTAATACTCGTCTTTCTTTTCATCTTTTGGTTGATTTATTCAACTAGTCGTAGTGTTAAATTCTAAATTTGCAACTTGTGTTTTGGACATGTGACCAGAATGAAAAGCCTGCAGACTACGCTATATGGAAAGTGATTGGCATGCTTCCAAAGCCGTATTCATATTTCATTTGCGGTGCATTTGTCCTTCCAAAGTAAGTGCTTATTATTAGTGACCTCCTTTTTCCCTGATTACGCAGAAAAACATGGTCATATAACTCTTGATTCAGTGTTTATTTTGGAGTAATTGCTTGCTGGGAAACAACTAAACTCGTATCTTGATAAAACAATAGCAAATGTGAAACATTTAGGAGAGTTTCTGATGTCAAAACAGAAAATGACAATATTGGAATTACTGGCCATCTCGCTACTAATAATTTTTGATCCGTCTTCCTAAATGTTTGCATCTTTTCTTTTGGTAAGACATTCAGGGATACAAAAAAGGAAAAAAGTTAAAAGACTCTTTGAACCTAATTCAATCTTAAAGCTAATTGTGAGGATTCTCCAAGACAACATAAAAGTATTAGAAAGAAGTAGTTGGATATTTTAGAGAACAAGAAAATGCTTAGAAACAGTGACTATCCAAAGTTAAGGTTGCCGCTTGCCAGTGTTATGACAACTACAGACTTCTAAGAATATTCAAATACAATAGATTCGTGAAATTTTTTATGGAAAGAGGAAAAGTTTGCCTAGTTTTAACGTTTGACTGATGTTTGGTGACAAATGAAACTTACAATTCACAGAGGTAAAATTGATCTGTCTTTTCATCAGATTTTCATATGAATCATCAAAACACCAAAATTACAATGTACATATACACATACTACTACTGTTGAACAAAAAGCATTCTGCCACAGGATTAGCATCAACATGTGAAAGAAAAGCAGTTAAACTGTTAGTTGCCTTTCAAGAGTTGGCAAAGAACTTTTTTTTTTTCCTAAATGTCTAATGGGCTATGATAGACATCCATCTTATCAATAACAAGACAAGTCCACCATCCACTACCACTACCACCACCATTTGGTAAAAGAACCATTCTTTCTTCTTCCTCTTACTATCCTTCAGTTTTGGTCAATGTCATGATTATGGTGGAGCTCTCAACAAAAATCTTCAGGCAGAATCTCCACAGTAGTAACCACATAGAAGACCAAAAACTATAAAATATGTAATTATATAGATTCTTGAATGCAACCACCCATATTGTGTATATATATTTTCTTCCATTTGGGCTTTTGCTTACGTCAGCTATAATCTGATGGGCCCACATCACAAACCCAACACCCTGAAGTCTTTTTCAAAAGTTTCACCTCCAATATTTCATATACTTCTTTCCATTCCCCCTGGACTTGGAATAGGTGTTAAAAGTTTTATGATATACACTACCTTTTTTTAGAGGGAGAAAGTTGCCAGAAAATCTGGGATTTTTTTCCCTTTTTGGATTTTCTTTTCCTATATTTCCAAGAATATTAGAAAAAAAATTAAATAAAATTACAAGTGCCTTTAATAGTCAATCCTGGTTGTCAAATCTACAGATCTTATCCCTGGTGATATTTCATCTGGTTGACATCTCTTGAGAAGTTCATATCCTGTTACAACCATATAGTATAATTATTAGCAATCCCGTCATCATAGAGGTTTGAGCATTCAAAAAGTATATACATACAAATAATTAAAAAGGATTCATAAAATAATATATACCAGCAGTGGACCACTTTGTTACGTATTTGGCGATAGAGAGAGCACAGTTACGTGACACTTTTTAGATTTTAAGATTCAAATAAGTTTGTTTTTATATAATTTTTTAATATTTTAAATTAATAATTATTCGTGACTAATATTATTTTTTATATAAATTTTGAATAGATAAATTATATTTTAAAAAATTTAAAAATGTCATATTTAGGGTCAAAATTATTTGATTCTCATGTTAAACAAATTGGGACAGGAGGAGTAATACTTCACATTTTAAGTCAAGAATAAGCACGTCAGTAATTTGTTTTATTTTAAAAAAGTTTGGGAGTATCATTATTTTGAACCTTGAAAGCATCATTAAAAGTAGGTTATATTATAAATTAAGCTTTGCTGTCTTTATCAGAAGCAAGACATGTGTTTCATATTTGATTCCAAACAACCAAACAATGTCACTACTTCTACTGATTTTTGGACACGTCTAATAGATAAAGGACAATTTGACTTAAATAACGAATTGTCACTTTCTAAACTAAAAAAATAATGGAGATTATATTGAACTAGCCTAAGCATTATCTTTAGAAACTTACTAGTTGTAGTTTTTTCTGTTTAAGCCTAATTTTGAAAGTAAGGGTCCCAAAGTCTTCAACCCTAAAAAGATGGGATATGGAAAGGAATATACAGTATTGAGATTCAATCAATCACAAAAAAGTAGTGTGTATTGTCACTATCCAAGCTAAAAATGGTCCATAGCAAAGTAGCTTAAGTCTTTGATATGTTTGGTGTTATTTCAAGATATTCTTGAATGGCAAAAAGTTTGGTTTGGTTGTAAATTAGTAGAGATTCTTGGTGGTGACTACCAAGGTTGACTATATAACATGTTATGTTTAGTTTTAATTAAAAGCGTGTCTAGCCAAAAGGCTATCCATCTTGATCCTCTTTTCTATTTGAACTAAATAAATATCATATCATTAGGTACATTGTAGTTTGCTGCCTTTCCAAATTTTCAATTACAGCTATAGGAGCCTGGACCACATACAATACCCCTACCCCAAATAAAATAAAAAGAAGGGGAAAACCAAGTAGGTCACATGAAATGGTTGACATGATAAGATACTATATTACTGTATTAAAAGGCATGCCAGTCTTAGCCCCAGGTATTCTCATTTCACACGACTCAACAGGTGTAACAAAAGGAGGAAAAGAGGAAAAAAAAAAAAAGAACAAGAACAAAAACTTTTGTTTGAAAACTAGAAAAAGAAGATAAGAAAGAAAAATTAAAAAAATTGTCCCCAAAAGTTTGATCTTTAATTTTTTTTAATTGAAAAAAAACCATATACAAAATCGCTTAAAGTGAAATTTAATGTGCCAGTAAAACTTTTAGCCTTATGGCTTCTTTCCCCAATATAATATAGTGAAAATGACAACACTGTAACTATTCGATGAACTTAGCTTCTTGAAGCATATTCTTCACAAAAATAAGAGAGCAATTTTTAAAGTATTTTGTGCAAATTGTATATTTAGTTTTTTTTTCTCCTTAATAAAATCTACAGATATCTTTGGTGAAGCTTTTTTTCATGAGATAATTTGGTTGGGGAGCTAAGCTAGTTACTATAAAATTCCAAAAATGCTTACATGTTTTTTTTCAACTACTAGTAGTAAGTAGAAAATTTGGGTGCTTCCAGAAAAGAACATTACTTGTTCAACTAGACTACTTAATATAAGCATAAGATTTTGTTGTTTTCCTTGACTGGATTTTACTATGACCTTTTTCTGGCTTAACTAATGCACTTGTTAGGCATATACTAGTTTTAGAATTAAATACTATTTTTATAACTAGCTAGGTTAACTGTAGAGATTTGTATGTACCTGTCTCGGTAAATGAAACAGGAAAATCATAGTTGGAGATTGGGACTAGTCACATCTTCAACCATATTTTAATGAATTAGTCTAAAAAGAAAAGGCAAGTTACAAAAAGGAAAAAAAAAAACTTTTCATTGATAAAATAAAGAGTTATGTATTACCGTGTGATTGTGATGGTAATTATTATTATAAGAAGAGGTAGCAGCTGGAATAGCAGCATGAGGTTTTGAATACTGGAATTGATATTGATAATAGCGTTGGCTGGCTTGACCTTGACCCTGACCCTGATCATGGTGGTGGCTCGATGTAGAAAAGCCACCGCCATTTGGGGTCGAGGGTGGCTCGGACCACGATGACTCATTGGCTTCGCATTCCAAGTTAACCCCAAACAACCTAACGTGTCTTCTTGTGTTATTATTCACACTTGCTGTTGTTTGGTTCCGCACTGCTCCTCTTCCTATATTTATGTCACAAACAAATTAAAATACACAGTATTTTATCAAGGAAATCCCTTTAATTAATCATTACTCCTAAAATGCCTGCTCCTACTAGCTACGTTATAAAATGCAAGGATTAGGAAAAATATATATAATCCAACTAGCTAGCTAATCAGAAAGTTAAGTGGCAGAATAGTCATGATCCATTAAGATTCGGCTATTTGTTGCTCTGACTTTTTTGGTTTATAGGAAAAAATATGAGCATTTGCAAGCATATCTAAATAACCATACAAGTCACAATAACAGTATTTGTTCATATATGCAGGTAGGTAGCTAGTAACCTCTCCCACTTGTTATAATAAAATAGCTAGTAATGTCATCATCTTTGTTAGAAACCTACAAAACAAACTTTCTGCAATGTGACAAAATATACAACTCTTTGCAACATCCACTAAGAAAGTGATTCTCTCTAATACCATCTAATACCCCACCAAATTAGTTAATACGTAATTGAACCTATTTTACACATTAAAAATAAATTAAATTTTCTGCATTCTTCTTCTTCTTTTTTTTTTTGGCCATTTATCACAAAAATAATATCCTCAATTCTAAAGTTAATTATCTCCAATGTATTTGGAAAGTGTACTACTGATTTCCACACAAATCTAATCTGTCAGTAAGACATAGAAAAGTGCAGAAACTAAGTGACTTGTGTTTATAGTTAAATTTTTTTTATAAATATATTAAATTAGTGAGCAGTAGTTGATAATTAAAAACAAAAAGGAGAAGATAGGGTTTGCACATGTGAAGAAAATGATACCTGCGTGAAGACAGTCAGGTTGGTATGGAATACCTGCACCTGGATAAGTATGCCCACCGTAGTATACCTGGGCCCACCCACCTCCACCACCTATATATGGAGGTGGAGCCACCGCTGCAGTGCTGCTGTCTTGCAGCGCTACAGCAGCTACAGAGGCAGTATTCCTCCGTCTCCACCCAATAAATAACCGGTCAGCGTCTGAACGGTGTCGGTCAAACAAAACAATATCACCGGCGTCGAGGCGTTTTTCCTTGACGAAACGGCTCCAACCTTTGGTCAATACATAGCTCTGGCTGCTGTTCCAGTAAGAATATCGAAATCGCCATGATTTTCCTGACTCGTCCTCGAAACTCAGTAACAATCCCTTTTCAGTATTCGCCTCATTATTACTATTATTGTTACTGCCGCTGAGAGGAAAATACTTCTCAGCGTGCTGTTTGGGGATGACTAACCTGTTGAGCTTCCCCACATCACTCGGGGTTAGTGGTTTCTCGAACAAATGCTCTCTTGGAATTTCTTCCAAGTTGTCTTCAGCTTGTCCTATTTGTTCCTCATCATCTTCGTTAATAGTACTGCTGCTCATGTTGCTGTTAAGGTTAAATGCAAACATATTACTGTTGGTCGTTGTTTCAGGCCAAAAAGCTGAATTAGGGGATGAGGGTTGTTGTTGTTGTTTAGTCCACCACAATGTTTCTGAAGAAATATGGTTTATAGACATTTCTCACAACACGGGAGGTAAAGACTAAGGAGAGAGTAGATTTTTTGCCAAAGTGATGTAGAAAAAGGAAGGTATTTAAGGTCGGGAGGGGCAGGTAGATAGAGATGCAAGTACGGGAGTACTTTACTTTTAAGGTATTTGCGTGATAAGAAGAAGAAAAATCAATCATTATATTCAGTGCAATTTACTAGGCAGCTGCCAAGTACATCACATACCTTGTCTCTTTATATAGTTTAGTAAGTAATTAAACTTGCACTACTAATATTCATTTACCCACCATCTTAAAAACACACATATATACGTATTCCTTTTGCTTCATTTTTATTTGTCGAGTTTCAATTTTGCACATCTTTTTTATGTCAATAATTATTATAAATATTTTTTTAAGTATTATTTTTTTCATATTATTTAAAATTACTTTTTTTATAACTATTTTGGAGTTAAAGGTGTTAATAAAATATCTCCAAGAGATAGTGTAAAATATAAAGTCCTCATATATTCTATCATTCTTAAACTCAGCTGAAAATCTTAGTTTGTAACTCAATTTTATTTTTGTCGAAATTAATTAAGTGTTCATGTGGATCCCATTGAAATGATTCAAATATTTCCCCTCCAATTATGTACTAGAATCAATATGTAAGACTCACGGGATTATTGACCTTATTTTCTTGTGAGAGAGAACAATGAGTGAAGGGAGCAAAATATAAAGATAACTGGCCTGGTGGGACTGAAATTGGCAGAAGATGTATCTTCATATGAATATTATTTCTATGTAATGTAAATGTAAAATAGTTAGATGAGTATAATTCTACAAAACACAGGCCATGTTACTGTGTTTGCTGGCTGGCTAAGTCCTTTGTGCTTAAACCAAACAAACATATCATGAAGTGAGTAGGCCCACCCAGCTAACACTGTACTACTTCCCTAATATAGACCTCTAGGGGTGGGTGGACAAACCTGCAAAATTTATATTATCTGTCTTTTAATATTTTGAAATAAATTCAATTTTTCTTGGAAATATGATTTGCATATCATGTTAAATAAATATCTAAAGGAATAAATTATCGATTCATGTTATGCATACAAGGGTCCAGCTTAGTAATCAATGAGAGTTCTCAGGTTCAAATTCTAAACACAATAATATACTCAGTAGAATTCTATAAGTGGGGCCTGTGAAAGGTAAAATGTACGCAGATTTGATCACTACCTCATAGAGATAGAGAAACTGTTTTCAGAAATATCTCGTCTCAAAATCAAGTTCAAATTCTAATAAAAATTTTTAAAAAATATTAAATCTGACGCTCGCACGATAAGTTTTTATTAGCACCTGATGCCTTGGATATATAGTAGTATTTTCACAATAATAGGACCACCTAAAAAAATTGTCATACCAAAAATTAGGAAAGTATTACTTACTGGTGAATTCATTAATCTCTGTTATAAAATGTTGTAATTGGTTAAATCATTGTGCCTGTCTGATTACTGGCTACTTTGGTTCCATTTAATCGTTAATTATTTGATTTGAATAGGCTATTATCACGAATAATATATATACACTCACTTATATACTATTCTTTGTTTTTGGAGTAAATGCAAAATTGAAAAATAAACATGCTATATATGGTCCCCGTTGTTTATTTCAACACGGTTTTTTAACATTAGGAGTTTGAAAGGTAGATAGTATTAATTAATTTTAGGATAAAAATATATAGAGTCACGTGCATGACAGCAACATTATTGATGTTTCGCCATTCCCAGTTTCATTTTATGATGATCAATGAAGGTGCTGAGTCAGAACTTTTAACTATATAAATTTAAATTTTAAAATAATAATAATTAAGCTATTACTATAATATATTTAATAATTATTATAAATATATAAAATAATTAAATTTAAATATATTCGTACTCAGACCGCTAACTCCGCGTTCCGTGAGGATTAGGATGGGGCATGAAGAAAACAAAAAGAGGAGGTGGGGGAAAAAGAAATTAAAGAGAGAAAATGAGGAAGATATATGAGATAAGATTTGTCCAATGAGAACAGAAAGGAGAAAGAAACCGCCTTTTCCTTTTTTAGACTTCGTGTTTCAATTCTCTCCTCTCATTTCCTTTCTCACGTTAATCACAACTACTAATTATTTGAATTTAGATTTTGATTTTTGACTTCTCTCTCCTATCTCTTTCTTTAAAAATAATATTTAATTTTTAACTTATATACAACTCAATTATTTGATTGCCATCAAAATTTGTAGACGAATAAAAATGTTTATATAGATTCCAAGATACTTGTATGGTACATTTTTTTAAGGGGAAAACTTCATAAACAGGAAATCTAGACATTAACTAAAATAATTTTTGATACAGAGAATTTTGCAAAATTTTGACTCTCAAATTAAAGCACGTCGCCGATGGTCATCATTTACTAAATAATTATATAGCAAGGGATCGAATCTATAGATTTCATGTTTTTTGTATTTGAAATAGTCTCCCCTTTTTGTATGCTTGTGACAATGTTGGTCTAGCATTTAATTATTACTATAATCTTTTATAATAGAGGTTAGAAATAGATTAACTTTTTGGAGTTCAAAATTCAACTAATTGTGTGTATATATATGTGTGTGTTTAACGATGATTAGCTTTCATGTAAGATTAGTTTATACATCTTTCCTTTTCCATTGACGTTTTCTGATGAATACAAATCAACAAGGGGAACTTCTCTTCTTTTTTTTTTTCCTTGACCAAAATTTAGGATATACTTTACTTGTTTAAGACAAATCCCACCTCATTTTTCCAGGTAGCTTCAGACACCCTTGAAAAGGTACGTACATAAGAGTAGTTGTTTAATAAGTAGATGTCGGGAACACACAAAAAAATAAAAAGTTGTATAATTGAGGTTGTTGGGAAGCTTTGTTACATATCTATATATACGTGCATGTCCCTCAAATCTCAATACATACAATCTGGTGTCATCTTATAATCATCAAACATATCTCACATGCTCCTTCCAATCTCATTTATTTTATTATTCAAAAGATAAAAGTCCAAAACCACCTTCTATCAACTTTGGCTCCAATTCACGAGCAATATTAATATTTATATATACAAACAACCACTACCAAAGTATATCGTTAAACATATCAAGGGTGTTTAATTAATTATGTCAATCCTGCATAAATCAAAACTAATGATACTTGTGAACACATAATCCTCCAGCTGATTAGTTTTTTAAAAGATTTTCTCTGTTCATGGTTAGTGTTATGTTCGATAATATGTACGCATCAAAGAATTAAGTACTTATCATCATACTTAATTAATTAAAGAAGTATGCTTGTGAAAGAACAACTTCATGGATGTGGAGTGAGAAAAGAGCAAAGTTCTAATAAATTATTATTGCTTCTTAATCAATCAAATAAAACTTTTTGAGAGTCCAAAATTTGTTGAAAAACAATATTCTTACATGCATATTATGATATGGTTATTTGTTATATCTAGATTTGCTATATTTGAGTCAATTTTTTTTTGAAAATATCCTCTCTATCTCGATGGAATAATGATAAAAGATTTGTGTATATTTGACCTTCTTCAGATTTTCTTTTGAGGAATTTCAATGGCCGTATGTTGTTGTGCATGCATATTATTATTATAATAGTATTCATGTTTGGTCATGGAATACTTTTCAAGTAAATCGAAATTTTATCGTTAGGTGAGGAATCTAGCATGTTGTTGAGAAGATTGTTATTTAATACTGTTGCTACATTATCTTCAATAAAATATATAATTGTCCAAATGAGGTGGAACAAGACAATATCATGAGATATTTGGGAAAGTGGTGACTACTCTGAAGAGGTGAGGTGATAACAAGAAGTAAATTAAATACTTCCAAATCTGGACTTGTCCAATTTCCAAGTGAGAAAACTTATCTGGTGGGGGGTATATGACCAATATCTGTCACACTTACTTACTCAACCTATAATTATATAACAGCATAATAATAATAGTATTAGTACCAAATAAAAAAATAAAATAACGATAATAATAATAATGTCTTGGAGAATTTAAAATGCAATCAGTACACGTGAAATAATAATGACCAAGTCTTTCTATTGCGAGTTGGCATGATGAGTGAGGCATTTTATTAATTCATTAATTAAAAAAAAAAAGAATCAATTGCATCTTAAAATAATTAAAGTATAATATTGGATTGTATCAGTGCAATGTAACATATATCTGCCTAAAGATTATCTTAGACCAAGAACAATGAATCATAATCTAAAGCTGGTTGATACGCATCTTCCAATTTAATTAATGACTAATTATAATGATTAAAATAAAGGAGAACCGTCGGGGAATTATATTTAATTGAGCTCATAATTGTTTGATGTAAATACAATTTGGTAGGTCTGCAATTATATTTCTAAGTACTATGATTATATACTAATAGCAACTAACATGTGTTTCATCGAAATAAGAAATCAAGCTTTTAAGTCAAAAGTGTGCTCTTTGGGTCATTAAAAGCCATATAAATAAATAATTAAATACTAAATCGTAATTAAAGGAAGGGTTCGTCGGGATTAGAACCTTAAGTATCAGATGCTACTTCTTGTCTCTCAAAGCAAGGTCCAAATTTTCACTTTATTTGGAAAAATAAAATTGTAAGTAGTCGATAATTTTAATCACGTAGCAATACCATCCTGAGAAAATAATGATGATTGCCATGAATATTGCTCTGGATGAAATGTATAAAGTCTTAGCTGGTAGTATATCTATTAGTAGAGGGGCGTAAAAAGTGCACATCAAATATTAACTTGTCACTTCTAAGTTAGGTAGTTCATTAGCTATCAAAACATATTCTTTTTATGAAAACATTAATACAACTAATCATTATTCTGAGCAAGGACAAATGCTCTACCCTGGATCACTATTAATATGGCTCAACCATAGTAATCAATATATAATTATTGTTAATACAATATATGCACAAGTCCATAAAATATTCTAGTAATCTGATTTTGCCATTGCTTTCAAAAAGGTTCACTAATTAAAACACTATTAAAGGTGGACCTTTAACTTATTTAAAAGTGACCAGTTCACACTGATCAATCATGAAGCTAAGCCGTTATTCTGGACTCTTTCAAATTTAGGTATATATATCTACAAAAATACTTAGCTTTGTGAAAAATAACTTTTAGACCAAATATGACATGTTTGATTGATACATACTAATCCATATTTGGTGCAGAAGGAAAACATGATTTTTATGAACTACAAAGACTTGATCATCATCAACATCTCAATCCTAAGAAGTTTGGGTCAGTTATTCAATACACCTTCTCATTTTATCTTTCATATATGTGTGTTATTTGAGCGAAGATCGTAAATCGTCTCATAATCAGCAATATTAATTGTTTAAAGAAAGAAACTTTTGAAAGATTAAACGGATAATATGAGTTCATCAATATACAAAACTTGATTTAAAAATTATTCCATCGTTTGTTTACTAAATTTAGTGATGGAAGATATAAAAAGTTTTTACACTATAAAAGTTAAAAAAAAAAAAGTCTATGAAATGAGGCAAGTACTTTGTTCTAGAAGTCTCAATTAGGACCCTACATACATACTGTCACAAATGAATACCCCTTTAATTAATTAAAAAGCATTCAAGACCACGCCTAACAATTTACAACAACTCCATACCCTACTTTTTATGAGCTAGTAAGAGGAAGATTAAATACGGTGGAATCAAGATTTTCACGAGAAAACACATAAAATAAATTAAGAGGATTTAATCTCTACTATATATATGTGCATATGATTTTTTTTATTTTTTTGGGTTGCAAATTGATGTTGGAAATAACCATATTATTTTCCTAAAAAGATATTATTTAAACCCGTCACCCCGTACTTTAGCTAGCGACGTTACAATGCCAATACTATTTGAGTTCTGGAAGAGTATAAATGTGTGAGATGGATGTTATCTTCTTACACCAATTAAATGCTGATATTGTTAGGCAAATAAATGTAGGCCATGCTATATATTATGTCATCCTTTTGACTTAGCACGATGTTTGAGGAAAAAAATGGTCTAAAATAATTTTGAAATATTTATGTGACTGAAAATTTTTTCATTAAGGATAAAAATAAAATTTTAAAATTAAGGTAACATTCTTTTTTGGGAAGAACTAAAAAAAAAAGGTGTTAAATAAAATTTGAGAAAGAAAATATATATATGTATGCAGGTGTGTGTATATATAATATATATGTATACACACACTTGAAAGAAGTAAATTTCACAATGATGTAGGGTATCTAGGCACGTAATCCAGCCAGTCAATAATGGAAGAAGATACAATTTTGTTTGCAGCAGAAGTGATTTTGTAGCAGAAGTAATTAATATGCATATATTGTATTATTGTGGGCAATCATTTATGTTGGTACCCAAAAATAAAAAAAGATATATGTAGAGAAGCAACCACGTCTTCTCTTTTTCTGGCTAGCTGTTTGGCCAATGGTCCCAATTCCTTTACAAAATACTCTTACTTTTTTTTAAGGCATCAAATGATGATACAATATTTAAAAAAATAAAGATAAATTTCTTATGTCATGATATAAAATAATTTTTAAATATTTATATAGTTATAAATGAATAAAAATAATAATGGAGAATTTGGTCACGTGAACAAAGGAAGGGGCATTGGGGTAAAAACTTCGGGTCTAAGGTATGACTTGGGTGATAGATTAGGGTAGGCCTAATTTAGGTAAATGTTTTGTCAAATGAATCTAGTTTGTGTAGTTTTTCTAAAAGAATAATTTTAAAAGTTGATAAAAATATGACTACCTAAACTAACTCAGCTTTAAAAGATAGTTAAGAAGGAGGGGAGAATTGTTCAAATGCATATAAATAGATTACTAGTCCAGCGATTAATGTAGGACTATTTTAATCTAGTCTAACAAAGTGAAATTATTTCTATATATAATAAAATGATTTTTTTAATGGAATAAAAAAATAGGAATTTTTGGTATTTTTAATCTAGAAAAAGCGTGCTGCATGGATCGGAGAATTGGAGGCCCACTTATCCAGGGGCCCACACAAAACCCCAGGCCTGTTTTAGTCATAATCTTCTTTTGCTGCCACCGTCCATTTCTTTCTCTCATTTTTCTCTCACTTTTTGTACCAACATGTTTCTTAATTTATATCATGAATATCCTATTTTTGAAATTAAAAAAATTCGATTAATTCATATCAATTTAATTAACCGACTTTCACATTCAAAATATTGGACTTACAATGTAATGCAAATCCAAATTGTATTTCAAACATTTAATTACAATTCTATTCTTTTTTTAATTTATTTTTAACATATGACAGAATTGACGTGTTTAGAACTAGGTAGACTAGAGACAAATGGTAAAAATATAATGAAATGAGAATAGTTCAAGTATATTATA
Organism: Solanum virginianum; assembly: GCA_000787875.1. Classification (NCBI taxonomy): domain Eukaryota; kingdom Viridiplantae; phylum Streptophyta; class Magnoliopsida; order Solanales; family Solanaceae; genus Solanum; species Solanum virginianum. The sequence goes on from DF359642.1 coordinate 60,728, forward strand.
ATGTATAGTTGTTTTCCTCATGGGTGGTCCTAATTAATTAATTACGATCCAACTGTAATTTCTGGAGAAAATTTATTTGTTTCCCTTCTGTCAAATTCTATTGTATTCCTATTAGTCTTGAAATGACACAGAAATACATATTAAGTCAAAAAATATATATGTACACATTTATTTGTAGTTGCACCAACCTTTAGTTATTTCCAAGTCCTGTATAGTTGGATGGCATATATATATGTCCCATTTTCCCTATTATTGTTAATTATAATATAATCATAGAACCAAAGTATATATAATATTATTTTTTGACGTATATTATTATTAACTTTTTCAAAATAATATACTCTAAAGAAGTAAACGAAGACCTGGGAATAATAGTCGTATAGTTAGGTCCGCAGGTGTCTTATCCCAATAAATTATTTGTCTGTTAGTACTTGATACAACAAAGAAAGACATTATTAATAATGACATGATTCATATGAAAACAGTTAAATTACTGTTACTTTCTCACTCCCTAGACTTGGTCCAACTTAATATATTACATGTCACTAAATTTATTATAATGTCCAAATGTCAAATTAACACGTCTCTAGTTTTGGACTTTATTTTCTTCTCATATATATAAAATATATTTATAGGTCAAACAAATCGCAGAAATTTGTCACCGACTAAATTGGAAAATAATAATTGAGATTAGAGAATCATGAGGCATAAAAACAACCTGTCACATTCTTTCTATGCCTAACTTTGAATGGAAAATGAAATTGATTGTCCATTTCATTAAATTTCTACTTTGGTCTAAACCATGTATATATTCCTCCTAAGTTAAGCTTCTATATATTTCTCCTCTCTTGGAATAATTAGGCAGTGACTTTCAGTTATAGTCAATTAGCAATCAATAGAAAAGTCATCAATCAACATGAGTAAGACCATTTTTAAATGTAATGCTTAATTAAATAGGATAAGAAAGTTAAGGAACAGACTTAATTTTGGTTGATAGTTGTTCCGGTCTTTGTTAGTTCGATGAATTTAAGGTTCCGGTCCTTGTTGGTTCGATGAATTTAAGGAGCTAACTTTAGCTTAGTGCCAATGGCATGAGTACAGCTGAAAGGGTGCAATCTTTACTATTAGTAAGGATTCCGATTGCATATCAACCTAATTTAAATAGGTTGAGTTAATAAATATAATCCGTCCAAATTTCAATGAATTGGACGGGTTGGACAGGCTATCTCGTAATCTATGATAGCCTCGATGTCCCTCTCGTGTGCGGCAGTGACGGTAATCGGCGGCCTGGCCGGTTGTCCTCGGCTGGGATCCTCCTTGTCCTTGTGATAAGGCTTGAGAACGCTGGCGTGAAAGACCGGGTGAATCTTTAAGTATTGCGGTAGATCCAGTCGGTAGAAAATCTTGCCAACCTTGGCGAGAATCCGGAATGGCCCTTCATACTTGCGCACTAGACTTGAAGTCAAGCCCCACAGCGTCTTAATACTAAGGACATTCATATAATTTAAACAAACTATATGGGGATGATATAGATGATTTCAAAACCTTTTCATTTCCCAAAATTACAATCAGAAGAGTGTACCAATCCTTATTATTACATTCTTCGTTTCATTTTAATTTAATTTATAATTCAATGCACATATATTAAGAAAATCATTCAAAGACAAAATTTTAATCATATTTTTCACTATTACTCTTTATGGAGTCATAAATATGTAGTATAATTTGTCTCCTCGAAAATATAAAACTTCAATAAATGAAAGGACAAATATAAAAAAAATTGTCAAATATTTATCTTGAACTTTAAACAATTCAACTATTTTGATCGTTGAAAAAATCTCAAAAATTCAATTAATTTGGCTCACAACTTTCCAAAAGGAAATTGAAAATTCAGTGGCCCGCGCAATGTGATAACTGGTAAGGCCCAATTTGGTAGTATACTCTTGCAACGCATACATGTATATATTTTTCTTTATTTCTTTGATATTCTTTTTTTACAAGCACTTTCTGAAGATTTTATTCAAGATAACAAAAAATTATTGCAAGTCTTGCTTAGGGACCTGGTTCTTGAAGTGTCACTACATATAATTAGCCCAAGAACCAGGTTCCTCTCCATCACTAGAGATACTTCACAGACCAAAGAGTAAAACCAAAACAATATGTATGTCTGTAATTTTTATTGAACATTTGAGAATGACTTCATTAGTAAATTTCAGTTAAAGATTGATAGTATTGATAGAGCCAATTTGATATGATATCGACCTCTCTTTTCCTCACTTGTTGGAGCCATTCTGGATCTTCTTTGCTTGACCATCTAAGGTCCACATGATGTGCACCTACAACTCATTTAAACACAAGTTATTATAAATATAGATATGAATATTAACAACGTTACGTTACGTTACGTTAATGGATCCTACTAACCTTCTTTTGCGACTATAGCAACTATGCTCTTAGATATATCCTTAAGCACACTGTCCCCCAAAAAATAAAAAACTTGTGAATCAACTACACTTGGTAAATAAATGTTTTTTTTGTCTTTATTTTGACATGTCGTCTCATATGAAATAACAGATAGTATAAATTTAGCATTCTTTTCCCACCGGACGAGACCGGATCCATTGAAGGAAAGGAATAATATGCAATTTCAAATTGTCAATTATATCTTTTACGAAAATAGAATGGCTAATATAAATTAAAGAGCTAGAGAAGTGACCTACCCTCCACCACTCCATGGATCTCTTAGCCCATTAAAGAAGATGATGTTGCTCCCAAACCTCCTTAATACCTTTTCAATATTCTGAAAACCAAAAAAATAAAATAGAATATATATTTGATTGATTATAATTTATAAGGTGGGGTGAAAAGTTATTAATTATTGTTGGGCTGGGCTATACTTACATATCCACCAAATTCTGTAGTTACCCAATTTGGTCTGGGCTCAACCCCAAAAATAGTTTTGCAAAATCGTGCCCTTTCATTGTAATCCCACTCAGAGGGTGAAAATATACTCTCTTTGTTGTTCCCATCTGTAGGCATTACCATCTCCGTGCATGCCTGCCAGTATTACTAATGTAAGCATTACGACTATATATTCACTAAAAGAGAATCAGTAATTTTATAATACCTGCCAAGTCCATCCAGCAAGGCCATGAGGATCGGAATCATCGTTGAGATCGAAACAAGTGGCATTTCCAGTGTAGTTGTAATATATGTTAGCAGCCCTATAAATTTTCTCAAACGTCTCCTTTCCACTCTTTGGATCATCAATTCCCTTGCACATCTACGTTATATAAATTATATTTTATTATTATTAGAAATGAATATAATCTACTAGTTCCCTTGTCCCAAATATATTTTAATTACTTAATAGGAAAGAGAAAAGTTGAAAACTACAAGTCCACAACCATATAATAAATATATATCTTTTTCCTACTGTACCTACTACTAATTTTTCCTTTTAGCAATATTAATACTTTACAGTACGTGACATAAAAATTAAAAAACAAAAAAAGTACCTCTTTGACTGGATAGGCTGGCAATGGATTAAGGAAATTGGAAGGAGTTGGATAATCAGTCATGGCTGTGTAGATAAAGGCTGTTGAGAGCCAATTTTCAAGAGAACCTTGACTGATATAATTCCTATAAATAATTTAAAACAATCTTATTAATTAATTAGTAGTATTATTTTCCATACTGAATGGTGATTAAAATACTCACCTTACTCTAGCTTTACAGATAAGCACCATCACTATGTCATTTAATAATACTAATTAACATCGTTTGACTTGATACGGTATTTAAGAAATAAAAAATTCTTGAAATTTATAGTCTAAAATAATTTTTAAATATTTGCATAGTTATAAATAATTTCATTAAGGGTAAAAAGAAAATTATAAAGTGAAAAATATTGCTAATTATAGTAAGATCACATTATTTTTTGAACGAATTAAAATGAGATATAGGGAATAATATTTGAAGTCCACCTTAATTAATTAAAGATATATAAATTATAATTCTTACTTGCAAATTCTGAATGACTTTCTGAGTTTCTCCAATCCACCGGTTGTTTTAGCCGTATCTTCAATTTGTTTCCATGATCCTTTAATAACCTTGTAACAATTCTCACTTTCACCCTGTTTTTGTTTTTCCAAATATATACAATTAATCAAGGAAAAAAAAATGTTATAGTTCAGAGGGGTTTGTTTGTTATTTGATGGTTTGGGTTATTCTGAAGTATGGTAAATACAATTCAATCATAAGAAATTACTTTGTCCGTGAGATATTAACTTAATTTGTGAGACAATACATATTTAATGACATAGTTTATATCATACTTTCTGCTATTAGCCTTAATGAAATCATAAATATAGTTTTGTAAGTAGTGTAATTTTTCTCCTAGAAAATATAAAACTTCAATAAATAAAAGAACAAATATGAAAAAGTTTCAAACATTTATCTTGAACTTTCATCAATTTAACTGTTTTGAACAATAACAAAAACTCCAAAATTAAGTTAATATGAGACTAAGGGAATAATTAATTTCAAAATTAAACTATTTTGAACAGTAACAAAAACTCCAAAAATTAAGTCAATATGAGATGGAGGAAATAATTAATTCCAAAATTAAAACATATTGTTGTCCAATTTTTCTCTAGTTAATACTACTATTGATTCCTTTTAATTACATTTCAACATACAATGTGCCATGTCATCTTATTGTAAACCTTATCTTCGTCATAATCCTTTTTATTCAACAACTTATTCAAAAATTCATATTTTTATTATATTGACGCAAAGCACAATGTGGAGTACAAAGGGGAGCTTTCCTTCGTGCCACTTATACGAGAAAAAACAAACAAGGAAAGGTAAAATTAGTCCGCCCGATATTTGTTATCTCTCACCAGCATAAATATTACATAATTAATTTTATTCATCAAAGCTCATATAAGTTTTAAAATATTACCTTGAAGTCTTGAGTAATGATATTATTAAAGGAATATGGAGAAGTGATATTGCCAAAGTTGAGAATTGGTGCAGAAGAAGCCAAGGCTCCAATGGTCACATGTGGGTATTTTAACCTAAACCATGCTGCCAACACTGCGCTGTCACAAGAATATAATATTAAATATATATTTCAAACCTCGAAATATATTATACCTTAAGAGTTCTGATTTCATATGATCACTCAACTAATATATATTTTATCAGAAAGTCACTTTCTTTATTTCAAAAAAAAATTATACTTTTTGAGATATGAGTAACGACTATTAGTTGAGTGATCATCTGAAAAATCAATTACCCCAAAAACATTTACACATACTTCCACCATAGGAACCTCCAAAAACCACAACAGGTGAGTCATTGGCAGTCAAGTTGTTCTTGAGATCAATAACAAGAGTTGCATAATCTGCCAATGCCTGTGTTGAACTCAAATACCCCAATGTGCTCTTGTTTGAATAAGCTATGGACTTGTCTCCTCCATATGGTATTGATTTCCCATAATACCTATGCTGCAATGCAAGCATATATATATTTAACTTGTCAACAATAATCCTTAGAAAATAATTATATTATATTAAACCTAGTGTTAATTAGAGTACCTCAATGAAGACTAGGAGGGCATTAAAATAGGGAGCAATTTCAAACATGAAACCAGTGTTTTGAGTGAACCATTCAATGTTACCTTCATTGCCAGTGTAGACAAAAATAGGAGCATTATTCTTAGAACCACCCCAATATTTGTCATTCAACAAATATCTTTGTTGAAAACTTTGTGATGGATTGTTATAATTGAAGTGGTCAAGAATTTGAGTGTAGTAATATGTCTTATAAGTAAGACCACCTTTAGATGACAATTGATCATCAAAGGAAGAAGGGAATCTTGTTGGAATAATTGTGCCAAAGGAAATTGGGCAAAACCACAAAAGGAAGAGAAAAATTAATCTCATTTTCATTTCCTTCTACAACCAATGCACTGAGAGTTTTGTTATATATAGGGCCCAGAGAGGACAAATTAAAGGAATCTCTAATACTAGTATATAATTTTGAGTTTAATTTATGTATATCCATCCATTTTAGTCATGAAAATTTAATATTATGATGATATTTAACATGTTATCTATCCTATTTAAATTTGACTTGACACAAAGTTTAAGAAAATAAAGAATATTTTTTAATCTTGTGATCTTTATATAAAGTTATGTCAAATGTATCAAAATATTATTTAATCTTGAGGTTTTAACAGGCCGCATGAAATAAAATTTTACCAAAAAATGAGTCTTTTTTTTTAAATAGACCAAAAAAAAATTAAATATATTTTTTAAACAGAATGAGTATTTGATATGTTATAAGTAATTCCATTAAATTACTTTAAGTAGTCAACATATTGAAAACTAGATATTTTTTAGGGGTTTGTGTTGTATAGAAAAAGATGTGGGGGCCGAGGCTAAAGTTTTTTTTTGTTGCCTTTGTTGGGCTGTCAAATTTAGGCTTGAATTGTGACTCCTAATATAAATGTCGTTATTGTCAAGAAAATTCACATCAAAATCATCGTCTTATCACAATGTAGCCCTTTGCTTTCTTATGTGTTTTCTTATCTAATTTTAATACTTTTTCCATTTCATTTTAATTATTAATTATGTTAAAATTAATTGTCAATTTTAGATATTTAAGAAAAAATTAAATTTTTTTCAACTTTGTTCTTAGTAGCAATTATTTTAAAATTAAGAGGCACATACATAGATAAAATTTTAATTGTTTATAAATTATAAGGAATATATCAGTCAAACAACATTTTTAATGAATTTTTCTAAAATATTATACCAAACTTTATTATGACAACTAAAATGGGATAGAAGAATATTAAATATACATATCCAATTTTCCAAAACAAAATACTCCAATCTTTTCCTTCACTTTTATTTGATTTATTATATTAAAAATAAAATTTCTATTTATCCATTTTAGCATGTGAAGAGAAAGACAAAAATTTTTTACCCGTAGCATTAAATTCATTTCAAATGATTTCTTAACTTTAGTCTACACAATAATTATTATAAGCATCATGATAAAATAAGCACTTCATTTATAAGCATAAAAAGATTTAACTAAATTTTTATTTAGGCCCTTGACGTTGTAAGAAATGTACTTATTCCCTTAAGGTCTTGAAAATGGTAGATACATCCTTATAAGTTATAACTAGTTATCAAAGTGCCATTTTCCCCTCTAATGATTTACATTATGCTGAAGAGAATTGGTATACAATATGAAAAGATTAATGACAACAATTTTCAAAGAAATTGACTAGTACTATTTTAACAATTTATATTCCCGTGATCCTTTGGGTATGATCACACGCTTATTAACATTATATTAATCTTGTTTGGCTGATTTCTTCTTATAGTTTAATTTACCTTAATACTACTATCCATATTAATTATGTAGCTTACGAAAAGCTAGTTAGGTGGAAAAATAACTTGGTTATATTCATTTCGTCTCAATTTAAACATAAACCTAACATTATATTACTTATAACCAAGGGAGTACATATAAGTACCTCAATGAAGAGTAGAAGGGCCTTAAAATGGGGGGCTAAATCAAACATGAAACCAATGTTTTGAATAATAAATTCAATATCTGCTTCACCTCCGGTATATACAAATATAGGAGCATTTTTCTTGGTACCGCCCCAATGTTCATCATTCAATAGATACCTTTGTTGGAAAGTCTCATAACTTTGTGGAATATAGTTAAAATGGTCAAGAATTTGAGTGAAATGTCCTGTCTCATAATTAACCTCCTTCGCTTTGGAAGATATTAGAGACGAGTATTGATGAAGTCTAATAGAGTGAACAGAAAAGCACAAAAGAAAGAGTGAAAAAGAGAAACAAATTAATTTTATTTTCATAGTGAATAAGTCGAGGGGCAATTATTCATGCATATAGGGGATATATATTGTACGAGGATGACTCGTATGTAAAGTCAAGTTTTCTAATTATAAGGCAACAAGAAGATTTGATTGTATATATAACTCATCCTCGTAATATATGTGTGTGTAGATTAGCTAGCTAGAGATGTATATTATTTTTAAAAAAAAATTAACAAAGTTACTAGAGAAATGAATGTCTAAGGATATTCTGCATCAACATTATCAGCTCGTATATGGTCAGAAATGAATGTCTAAGGATATTCTGCATCAACATTATCAGCTCGTATATGGTCTGATATCCCAAGGACAAACAAGTGATTTGGACAAGATGAAAAAAGAAAGGAAGCATTTGTTTTTGGTATTAATATATAGTTGGCACAATAATCCTAGTAGATTTTTAATGACAATAACAGAGAGGGTGGCCTTTGCACACCACTACATTCTCTCTTTACATGGATGTTATAATTAAGGATGGGATGAAAAGTAAGCCAAAAGGCCGACCAATGGCGCATTAACATAGGTAGTGGGCTCCGACTCTTGAAAAAATGACCTCGCGTCTGGGAAGGTATCAGTTAAATTTGGGCCACCAACAACGGCACCAATCAAGCGATTTGGGTTTGGATTTGGCGAAAAGAAATATCGGGACCCTTCTTTGCATCCAATACGAGCTGAATGGGCCGCAACAGATGGTATAGAACTGCCTCTGTGGTGAATCCTTAATGGGTAATGTGGACCGTACCCCACCATATAGGACATTCTTTGAGGATTATCTCCCAGAATATAATCCACCTGACGTTTGGCAATGTGCTTGAGGAGAGCAGGGGTGGCTGACATGGATCCACATGCCACAACATGATTGGCATGGCTGAGATAATTAGAATAAGCAAGAAGTAGGAAGGATAAGGATGTCACATGCTGCATGTTACAAACACCAGGTTTGACAATGAGTCCACCTACACACAACAACAATATGACAAACATTCATTAGTACATATATATGGAGTATAATTTACTCAAATAATGGTTTGGGATCATTAATAATTAAGTTACCCGGAGAATATTGCACTTGGGGATGAGAAATTCCAGGTAGTATTGAGCAAATGAAAGCATCTGCATTTACTTGAAATGATTTTAGATCTGGTGCTCTTCCCATCAATACCTCCTGTCAGATCAAAATTTTATTTCAAATTAGTATACTCGGACATCATTGGAATTCTGACTAAATTCGAATATATAACTTGTCAGATCATAATGTATGGGTATGGGAAAAACATAGTTAAAATATTAGTAAATGAGTGAAGGGTAAGTCATAATCACACTTATATCGAGAGGGCCAACTTGTATCATAACTCAACTCTGTCTGTCTCTGTATGTATGTATAGATAAGCAACTGCCTTTTTGCACATGCTTACCACTAGTAAAGTCACTTCTCTTACCCTTTACTCTTTTTATTTTGTCTTATTTTAATTTTATAAGTATCTTTTTTTTTGTCCATACACTTCACATGGAGCACTTCTATACCTCTTCTTTTTTTCCATTTTATAGATTGATGTATATATAATGGTACATGTATTTAGTGGTGCAAATAAGTTAAGTTTGGACACCATACGCACATGGAGCCCATAACCTAAACTCTTATCACGTCACACACTTGTTAGCTCTAATTTTTATGGTTTTCACTTGATAAAGAAAAAAATAACTAATGAGGATGTCATCACTTATAATATTCCTTCTTCACGTTATAAAAATAAGTCTAATTAGTATTTTAAGGTGAGCAGTCTTGATATTTTTTTATTAACGTTTTAAGATGAAATAATTCTATGTTAATTAATTTTCAAACAAGAGGTGGACCCACCAAATGGACATTCTGATATGGATAACTGTATCTATCTACAGCATGTGATTGGCAGAGTGAACAAGTCAAGAATAGATATCACAAGAATATATCTATGTCATAAATGAGACAAGGACGCATGAGAAAAAAGAATAATGAAATTTACTAATTAAGTAATAATATCTCCTTATCATTATTAAATAATGAAATCAAATTACTAACCTTGGAAATGAAGACATTAATCCCAGCATGTTTATTATCCCAACCAAATTCATTAATTGTGTCTCCAGCTCTTAAAATCACCTCATTTTTCACTATGTACTCTCTATATTGCCTTCTCCTTGTCGCTTTGTGTAGCCATGCTGCACCCCAAAGCAATTCATCCTGAATATACATTATTCATCCATTAATTTTTATTTCAATATCACTAATTATGACTTAATTAATTTCCTTAATTAAAAAAATTAAAGTTACCTGGTATCCATTAAAGTCACAGTAAAAAGGGCAAACAGCAGAGTGTAGGCTGGAGCTATATGCACCTCTATGTCTGTTAGCAAACTCGAAAACCTACAAAATACAAGAGACCGTTTTAATATAACGGCCATATAATTTTTTTGTGTTTTTATTTACCTTTTTCTGCAGACTGATTGTGACATTTGGAGCTTAAATTAGCTAGACAAACTATTTTTGTGACTATATACAAATGCTAACATAAATAGATCAAAATGCAATAGTAAGATTCTGTTACAGTTAATAATTGCCTGCAAGTCTTTGTTTTCACATGCAAACAGACTTTGGTTAAAGACACGTTGTATATGTCCACACTAGCTAGTTAATTGCTTCAAATGCTAAATCCTTGAAAAGAGTCAACAAAACTTATTTAATGCCAGCTCAACATGCAGAAAAGGACACTAACACAACACTGCCCAAAGCATTTCACTTTTTAGACTTTATGAATCAAACCTCTGATGGACCAATCCTGGATTTACTATATTATATTATTTACACACTTTCTTAAACTTTAATTCACCCAATAATGTGGGATACAGTCTCATGCATCACCAATTTCACCTTATTTTTCGTTAAGAAAATGTAAAATAAGATACACACTCTATATTATATGTTGCTACAAATTAATTATCTCGAGAGGTTACTATTTAATATATATAAATATAGTAGAGTAATATAATATTCCAAAACTACAAACATTTGATTCCTTTATTTACAAACAAGTCAAGTTAAAGGTGGAAAAAGTAAAAGAGATGGGCCCTTACTTTAACGGCACG
>DF359641.1:6688-20126 GCA_000787875.1 Solanum virginianum
GGAACGTCGTGGTCAATTGGCAAACAAACAATAAACTTCTTATCTCAGTCGGTGAGGTTGGTCTTGGCCAATTATATATATATATATATATATATATATATATATATATATAATATGCATAGTGAAAGTAAACTCAAGTTTGTAAATCTCGAAGATATATTAAAAAAATATTTAAAAAATGTTAAAAAAATGTTATTCTATCACAATCCCCCTACTCATTTTTTTAAAAAATTCTTCTTACAATATTCCAACTCAAGTAGGCAAAATTTCAGGGTCGTTACAGTAGGAGAGGATTGGACCGTAAAAGCGGATGTTTTCTTTGTCCCAAAAGAGGACTTGACAGACTTATGGATCCACCGATAAACTCATTTTTTACCCGGCAAGGTACTGGATGGATGTGACAACAACATCTCTTCATTGTATCATCACCGGGTTATAGGTGGTAGTTATCGATTACTCCAGATAGGTTCGATGTTGATAGTACTCTGATATTGATGTGATAATATGAGTCTTGATTGATGGTGATATGATAGTGTCTTATTCCTTATTCTGAGCTGAGATTGAGTAACTAATGAGTTGGTGCTATGTCATATTGTCTTGCTTATACTGTTTACTTTAGCCCGTTTTACATATAGTACATTCTACATACTAACGCCTTATGGCGCTGCATCATTTCATGATGCAGATTCAGTAGATAGAGGACTTCAGCAAGTGAATCGTTGAGGTTTACAAACTTTCAGCCAGAGACTTAGTGAGCCCTCCCCTACATTCGGAGGATGTCTTTATTTCCCTTCCGCATTGTTTTGAGTTATTTTCTTGAATTGTGGTAGTCGTGGTCTGTCATGATACTTTCTTAGATAGTAGTTATAGAGGCTTCATAGACACAGACAGATGATAATTGATGTTGAGGTTTTTTTTCCCCTATCTCTTCTTTTAAACTGAGTACGTTTCTGTAATCTTATTTCATGTGATGGATTTTAGATTAGTAATCTTGTAGCCCACTGATAGTTAAGGTCATTCTTTGATATCTTCCGCTTATTGACTGATTGAACGAATGTGATGAGACTAGGTGGGTCGCTTAGGGGCTAGCAATAGTCTCTGAGTGCCAGTTACATCCAGGGTACCCTCACGAGGCGTGACATTAAGTTTGACTAATTATTTTCTCATGAAAATTCAAGAGTCAAATAGTTTAAGTTTGACTAATCATTTGCTCATGATATATTCAAATTTTTGAAATAAAATTTATGTATTTGTAAACTAGTAAAGAGTATTATAAGTCATAATAATTAATAATTCAAAATATTTAAAAGAAATATGACAAATTTACGATCAAAGATAGACTTGTTTAAATCTCGAAATCTGAAAGATGTCACATCAATTAAGACAGAAAAAATAACAAAAGATATACTCCATCTATTTCGAGAAGAATGAAGTGGTTCCCATTAAGAACGAGTTATTCGATACGACAGATATGGATAATAATCTTAAAATAAAATATACAATTATTTATTTTGTATTTAATTAAGGATATTAACTAATCTCAAAATTATAAATCACACCATATATTGCTATGTATAATAGTTATAAAATAAATTACTCTATATATATGACGAAATAATTAATTTTATGAAATATATAATCAATGGAATAATTTTATCTATCTCCTCCTTGTACCAAACGACTCCTTAAATTGTGGATCTCACTTAATTTGAATTTCTTAATATTGCTAAAAGTAAAATTCAAATTGATCAACTACATAAAAAGTATTTTCGTTAATTTTATATGTATATAATAATATACAAAAGGTCCTAATGAAAAATTATGACTGAAAAATAATGACGACGTCATGTAACATAAAAAAAAGTGATCGTACTTTTTCATTATAATTAGATATTTTGAGTTGAATCTTCATGAGCACACAATCATTTTTGTTATGAAACACTTTACCTCTAATGTGATACTATACTAAATATATTATTATATTATATATTTATTCACTTGATATAAATAATAAATTTTTACCTACCTTTATTGTCACAGGATAGTTTCTTCCCATATGTCGTTAGTTGTTGCTGTAATGACAATATCATGTCTATGGGCAAGGATCAAAAAGAGGCTGAGATAGCTCGGATCCTTGTCATGATCGAATATGATGTTTGCTTGGTAAAATTAGTTAAAAAATAAAGTTATATCTTTACTATCTGCCATGGCTTTTGACATAAATAAATAGGGCAACGTCGTGGTCAATTGGCAAACAAACAATTGGCCTTATAAGTAAGAAAAGAGAGCCGTGTCATTAAAGTATCCACATATGAACAATTCTATCATACACTAGTCTATTCAATCAATAATAAAATATGATAAGATGGTTTTCCTGTATAGCTATACGTACCATGTGATTCATGCATATTAGAGACTCATAAATTTACTCAACCAACTATCCACCTAATTATTTTGTCTCTTTCTTGGCTTTTGTTACTTACTGTACCTCCCATCCAGCTCAGAGTCTCAAACACTTCTTCTGTAATAAATGATGAATATCAATTAAATTTGGTTGGTCTAGTAGTTAGTTTACTAGGTTGTTTAAGCAAGTGTCGGAGGTTTAATCTCCGCTTTGTACATTCACCAATCAATTGGCCAGTGACAAATCCTTAAATGGAGCTCAGATCCGTAGAGGATTAGCTCTTGGCCTGTCGGGCTGGGGATATCTTGGAAAATCAAAAAATGATGAATATCATTTAATAACAAATGTAAAATAGACATAAAATAATAATTATTTATTAATTTTATAAATTGAACTAGTATTGTTGGATATCTCAAAATAATATAGGGGTTGTTTGGTGTGAGAGATAAAAATAAATAATCATGAGATAAAAAACACTGAAGGGATAAAATTTTGGTCTTGTTTGGTTGGCACGTTTGGGATAACTTATATATCCTACTATTTATACTATAGTTATAGTATAAATATACGTGGTAAAATAACTTAATTATCTCAGGATAGTTACTCTCAAAATAACTAATTTTAAAATAAGTTCTTTTCAACCAAACGATCCTTTACTTTGCATTTCTGCCAAAAGATTTTACGAAGATTTGAACCCATGACCTTCTTATCACATATCCTAGATCGTGCATAACTAAAGATGGACGACAAGAATGTAATTTAACGACGGGAATCAATAAAAAGGTCCAAAGGGCTTAGCTAAACAGTTGGAGAACAATTAGTATAACAAGCGAATTAAATGCTAATTTTTTCGTGTCTTTTTAGTTATTACATTTTTATTTAAGTCAAATGATCGAAATTTAGTTAACATTTTAAGATATATTTTTTATTATATTGATACAGAAAAAATTAGAATTTATAGTACTTTTTATATAATTTTGAATATTTAAATTTTAAAATATCGAATTAATGTAATCTATTTAGTTTTAAAAATTATCCAAATTAACTCTAGAAAAGTACAATATGACAACTAAAAAACAACAACAAAAATACATCTTTAGTACGATTATGAAAGGTAAAGTTGCAGCGTCTTCAAGTGAACTCCGTTTATTTTTATTTATTCAATATTAATTTAACACATAAAATACCAATTTTATAATTATATAACCTTTGAACGTAATAAATTTAATATCATAAATAATGCATAAAAAATAACTATAATTAATTAGAAAAATAATTTATTTTTTACTTTTTAGAAATAAAAAAAAAATAAACAAAAATAGAGGAAAGAATAATTAAGTAATATTTGGACTTGTTTCTCACTTGTCTTTGAATTGCCTAAAACTCGTTACCCCAAAAGTTTGGATATTAGGTGTCGCAGGTACCACTTTTGATCATGGATAGAGATTGAATTAAATGAGGGTATCTTTTTTCCATAAAAAAATAAAATATAATAAATATTTAAAATAAAAATAAAAAATTTATTAATTTCAAGAGTATAAGTAAACTAAAAAGATAGATGAAAAATATTTTCGTACCAATTTCAATAGTTTAAAGGCATTTTAGACCAAATCTTAAACTAAAAATATATAATAAAATATATCAAAATATTCTTTAATTTTGTGATTTTAACCATGTCGGATAAAAAATTAGAATTAAATACTTATTTTTTTTAAAAAAATGATTAAAAAGAAAAGTAACAATAATTTTTTTGTTCATATTAAATTGACAGTTGTTTCCTTCCATGTCTCATTTTTTTATGTGCTTTCTTTGTCATTTCCACATGTCTTTTCCGTTCAAATTTAATGCGTACTACGTGCTACAGTCTACAGTTATTTTCTTTTTTCAATTATAGAAAAAGGTTTATAAATATTCTTTATCTGAATTATAGTTATTTTCTTCTTCAACTATAGAAAAAAGTCTATAAATATTCTTTATTTGATCTAAAAAATCTTTTATTTACCTTTTTAATCGACTTACACCATTTAAATTAACAATCTTTTTTTTATGGAATAAAATAAATCCCCATCTTATTAGATTTTTTTTATAATGATAAAATGACTCTCTCGACAGTTTAAAAATATAATGACTCTTTCGACAGCTTGATAATACAATGGTGTTCTCAGCAATAATTGATGAAATAACCCTCTCGGTAACTTGAATATACAATGCCCCTCTCGGCAACTTGAATATGCAATGCCTCTCTCAGTAACTTGAAAATGAAATACCCTCTCGGTAGGTTGAAAATGCAATGGTCCTCTCGGCAACTTGAAAATGCAATGGCCTTCTTGACGATAAATAATGAAATGGCCCTCTCGGCAGCTTGAAGATGAAACGGTCTTCTTGGCAACTTGAAGATCACTACAAGAAAATAGGTCTTTAACAAGGGTAAATTCGGTGGCTAAAAGTATAAATTCGATCGTTATTAATCAATAACGATCGATAAAAATCCTATCGTAGTTAAAACTCAGCCGTTAAAAGTTAATGAGTGGACTAAATTCGATTGTTAAAAAAAGCTTTAACGACCATAAAAATTTAATCGTTATACCTCTTTTCAATAATTAGATTTTTCCTTCAATAATTGATATTCTAGTTATTAAAAAACAAAGGACAAACTCCGATGCATTTCCGAGGAAGGGCCCGATCACAAGGATCTATTGTACGTAGTCTTACTTTGCATTTCTGCCAAAAGATTTTACGAAGATTTGAACCCATGACCTTCTTATCACATGGCAATATCTTTACCAGTTACTCCAACACTTCCTTCGGTTCTAGTTATTAAAACTTTAATTATAACCACAAATTAGATCAATAAAAGTGCATATATATATATATATACACACACACACACACTTTACAAAAATATAGACATACAAATTGTATGATATTATTATTTTTAACTCTTAGTAAAAGAAAACTAGAATATCTTTAAACAATTTCTGAAATATGAAATGCATTCTTCCTCTGCTTCAAAATTTTCTATTGCTTATACTTCTTTACACTTTCACTGAGGATGAGTATTTCAAATTGCATGATCTTCAAAAGACAAGTATAAGAACTTCATGTAAGGTTATTAATAACACTCCTTATAACTATTAGTATCTTCTTTTTTCTTTCTTGCAAAATCAAATAACAATAATGAAATATAAATTTTGTTTCTGTTCTCATAACCAAACAAAAAGAATGTTGGGGTTTCAAGTTCTAGACATAAAGTTGTTTGTTTTATATTTTGCACCTTAAGTGATTGACTTTTTGCATATTACTTCATGGATAAAACCCCCAACTTCTTTTAGTTTCACTTTCTATACTAATGATATTCACCTAATATAAATAATTCAATATCATTAAAATTAGAAAAAACTATTAAAAACACCCCTAAACTTTGCACAAGTTATTAATTTCATTCTCGAACTATTGACAGTCTTAAAAACACTCATTTACTTGACTAACTAAACAAAAATACACCTCTGAAGTATCACAAGTGTTTACCCCCCCTCCCCCTACCCTTAAGTTGGCGAGAATTTAGATCCGTATTTCATTGTATTTACAAGATCAGGAGTGTATTTAAATTCAGTTAGTCAAGTAGAGAAGTACTTTTTATATAATCAATAGTTCAAGGATCAAACTAATAATTCGTGTCAAGTTTATGGGTGTTTTAAATACTTTTCTCTTAAAATTATTATGAGATACAAATTAATTATATCATCTTAAATTTTAATTAATAAAAAGAAATTATTATTTCTTAATTAATTAGTAATTTTTTTTTACTAATTATATGTCATGTAAAGTTTTTTAAAACCCCAAACTCCTCTCTTGTATTTGTTTATTATATGAGAGAATTCTATATTAGGCAGATTATATTTTTAATCAAAAAATAAAATAATATTTATTTAATTATAATATATTTTTTTATATAGCTATTTATTTTATTGATTTATTTTTTATCTTGGTGATACTTATTGCTCCCCTGTACACGTAAGTGTATATAGTTTTACAAGTAATATAGTGATCCTAATTAAATAGCCAATTTGTCAAATTCAAGGAATTTATTTCTTACTTGTTTTCGAATAAACAAAATAGACCAAACAATAACTAATGATTGGACTTTGTTTCTTACTTGTCTTTTGAATTGCCTAAAACTCGTTTCCCCAAAAGTTTGGGTATTAGGGGTAGCAGGTACCACTTTTGATCATGGATAGAGATTGAAGATGTAGTAGGAACCACTTTTGATCATGGATAGAGATTGAATGAAATGAGGGTATTTTTTTTTTCGAAAATGAAATATAATAAATATTTTTTTAAAAAAAAGTTATTAGTTTTAAAGGTATAAGTACAGATGTTGATCGATTTGAGTTGATTATTGATTGAAATCAAAATCAAATCAACTTAATTTGATTTTTAAATTCTCAAAACCAAACTAATTATAATGCACATTTATCAGTTTAGTTTGCTTGGGTTATTCGATTGTTAACCATACACAAAAATAAGAGCATTCAAAATGAAAAAAAAATGATAATAATTCATTCAAAATGAAAAATAGTTAAAAGGACTGATATTATAAAATTTTTCAATTACTAAATTTACTGTGAAAAAAGTTTCAAAATTCACCTTTTTGACCTAGAAGAAAACGATAGTGCTATTTATAGTCCCACCAAAAATTGTAATAGACATTCATATACATAAAATCAATGAGATAAATATTCTCGTATTGAGCATTTATACTTTGATAAGTAGATTAAAAAATAAAATTTAATGAAAATGTATATAAGATCTTTAAAATTATTTTTATAAATAATTTATTATGTATATATAATTATAAAATATATGAATACATTTTGTTGGTTCGATTTGATTATTTCTTCGATTTTTTCAATCAAATCTAAATCCAAACCAAACATTATCATTTTAAAAAGACTAGAACCTAACCAAACCAAACTAAACCTAAATAAAATCAAATCGGTTCGATTTTTTGGTTTGGATCGATTTTTATTCAAATCGTGAACATCCCTAGGTATAAGTGAGCCAAAAAGGGTGAATGAAGGACATTTTTGGATCCAAAGGTGGATGACAGGTGCATTTTATGCTAAATATATGGATGACTATTTTTGTATCATTTTCAATAGGTCAAAGACATTTTAGGCCATTTTCTGCATTTAAATCTTGTGATCTTAAATTAAAAATATATAATAATATATATCAAGATATTTTTTAATTTTGTGATCTTAAATATGTCAAATGGAAAATTAGAATTTAAAGATTTTTATAAAATTAGATTTTTTTTAAAAAAAAAAAATTAACTAAAAAGAAAAGTAACAATAAATATTTTATTGATATTAAATTGACAGCTGTTTCCTTCCATGTCTCTAGTTTTTAATGTGCGTTCTTTGTCATTTCCACGTGTCTTTTCCGTGCAAGTTTAATGCGTACCATGTGCTACAGGGTAGAAAATATAACAACTAACAAGTGAATTAGCAGTGCAAACTCTTTAAGTCTAACAAAATAGTATGATAATTAAAATATTTTAAATAATAAATGATGATAGATAATATTAATGAGACAAATACAACTAGTGTAAAGATAAACATCAATAAGCCTAAAACCCTGAAAAGAAAAAATAACTCTTAATTATTTACTAACCTTCTACTCTAACATGCGATCTTGATATCCTCTTATCTAAAGTAATGTATTCAATAAGTTGAAGATGTGTCATGTCCTACCTGATTATCTATTTCTAACACTTCTTCAATCTGTTTTGGGGTGACAATTGGACGTATTGGGTCAAATTTGAGCGAGTTATAATAGGTTAAGATCTAACTCAACCCAAATTTGCTTGAGTCGAAATGGATTATAGAGCGGGTCAAGACCCAATTTGTCCAATTTTTAGTAAGTTTACTTATTTTATTTATTCTTTTTCAATATTTTAGTACTTAATTAAATTATATTTTTCTTTATTATGACTATATAAAACATATCAAACTAAAAAAAAGTGTTTTGAAAATATTTTAACAAGATCTCTCTCAAGTTAAATTGGGTTGCAGGGTTGAAATGAGTTGAGCTAAAATTGAGCGGGTTACAAACTTCAACTGGTTGAACTTAATTTTGTCACCCCTAAATCTTTCTCTACCATTCATCAGCCCCACAGTGGGCCCCCCACTCTATTCAACATCTCGCATCTCTTTATTAGAGCATCTACACATATCTTTTTTTGATATGCCCAAATAATCTCAATCTCATTTTTCTTATCTTGTCCACCATAGAACCATTCCCACTTTGTCCCTAATATCCTCATTCCTAGTCCTATCACTCCTAATATGCTGACATATGCATTCATCTCAATGTATTTATTTTCACCACTTACATCTTCTGAATATGAGAGTTCTTGATTTACCAATATTATGTCACATTAACTTTCCCATATAACAAAGCTTATCTTATCACCACTCTATAATAAAATATTTATATATTTGAAAATTACATAAAACACTACTACATACTTATAGGTCAACATAACTAATTTATATATATATATATATATATATATATATGAAACTACAGTAAAAAGGATAAATATTTGATCTGGTCAAATATAAAATCATCTTCACATAAATTGAGAAAAAACACAACTTCAAAAAAGTACGCCCAATCTTTAACTTAACGCCACCTTAATGGATGCATGAAGCGCTGTTTAATGAAGTAAAAGATTTAATTATAGTGGAAGTGTATTAGAAATGAAATAATATTGCTGAATAATTTAAGAAATAAAATTTGAATTTTTAAAACTATTACCTCTACTCTATCAAATTAAATTGTAACTTTATTTGGCTAATTTTGCTTCTTGTTTTAAAAGTTTTTTTGGGACTCGATCAGAAACGGGGCGTTAGCAAAATGTCATGCAATATTCATGTGTAATGCTTGTTTCCGTGAAATTTACATCCTAAGCATCCAACTATGCATCCTAAATAAGTCTAACGTTCAACACTTGAGGCTCGCTCATAAATTTCTATCAAAGTCATGCATTAAATTCTTTAACAATTAATTAAATAAAAAATTCCATTAATTTATAGAAAAATGAAAATTCAAAATAACTCAAATAACATTGCATAATTACTAACTAAAAACATCGTGAGAATAAATATCATTCTTTGTACATCCTTATGAAAATAGCTAGATAACTAAATTAAACTTTATATCTTCATGATTTTTTATTGGCTTTCGTGTCCTACTTTTATACTTCTCAAAATCATCAAACTTTTGCATTTTGCTGTTTGAAAGCAACTTTTAATTTTTTTCATGAAAGAGTAATGTTTTAAATTATAGTACTAATAATATTTGTGGATTATTTACTTTAGAAAGGTAATATGTGTATTTTGCCAATGTTTTTTTAAAAATTGTGATTTTTCATTAATTATTTGGAAGCTAAGACATGCAGTTGATTTATATATCATAATAATTTTAATACTATTTCATTGTTTATACTTTTTAAAATATATTATATATTTATTTTATGTGTGTTTGTTTAATTTTCTTAAGTTTATACCATATTTTTTTTATATTTATTCTGTTATTATGTCATTTTATTTTATATGAGTTTCATTATTTTTTACCTTCTCCTCTTCTTTCATTCTCCACATATCTGTTGTTGGTGCTTTTCTTTTGTTGAGTTGATCCAATCAAAATAAAAGCACATTTGAGATTGGAAAAAGTGAACAATGTCTTTCACTTATTAATATTATAATTATTATTAGATATTGCTCAATATTTATTATTATATTTGTCTCAATTTATGTACTACAGATGAAAATAAGAGGTGCAACTAAGATTTTGCATGATTTTTAAATATTTTAGATAGTTAATTATTATTATTTATAGTATTTTTAATTTACTTTTTAAATAATATATTTTATTCTTTATCTCTCAATTTATGTGATAAATATGAATTTTGGAGAGGCCTCACATATTAAAAAAAATTTATAAAATATTCTTTACTAGCCTCATATAATAAAAGAGAAAAAATAATAACCGTAAAAAGCAGTAATATTATTTAAACTTGCAGTAATAACGAACAAGTCATGTCGAAAATAATCTTAATCAAATAATTCAAAAATAGTCATGTATTAGATCATTATGGCACTATCAAAATTTTGAAAAACAAATTTTCAAAATTTTAATAATAAAATTCAATCATCGGAATTTTAAACTTTTCTAAATTAAATTTATTCCTTTATTAAAAGCCAAAAAAAAAAAGAAAAAGAAAAACGTTATCTCATTATTTAATGTAGTATTATTTTAATAACATTCTAAATATCTCGATTGCTATAAAAAAAAAAACCGTCCAAATTAATTCATTCTTACAGAAGCAGTTATATTACGTGTCAAATTTACGTTCTTCTTTGATAGACACTTATCATTTCCAAACTTTTTAAAAATATATATAAAATATGACTCAATGTCTGTTATTTTTTATATTATTTTATATAATATTAATTAAAAAAATTAAAATTATTAATTATTAAGACCTATAGTATATTTTATGTTAATTTTAAATAATATATGTTACTTTTTTTTCTAATTTATGTTGCACATATATAATTTTGAGAGTATATCAAAAATTTATTTATTAATATACATAAACTTTTTGATTTATTTATACTACTATATTTTTTAAAGTATTTTCTTTTTAGATAAATATAATCATTAAAAGATTATTAAAATAATTTTTTGATTTTATTTGTCCTGTTTGCAAAGGAAGACTTAATCTTTATTTTATATTATATTTATTTTATCTTAATTCTAATGTTTGCATGACTTAAAATAATTGAGTAGATGGGTGACACAATAAATTATAGTTGAAACAACTGAAAAATTATTTATTAGGGATAATATTATAAAATTATAATTGAAGCATTTGAAGAAACATAATAAAGCAGTCGAAACAAACATGTTAATATACAATTGCCTTAAAAAGATTAAATTTAAAAGGTGCACAAAATATCTTTTATCGCCCCACATAATAAAGGAGAAGAAGCAGACAATTGAAATAACCAAAACAATCGAAAGTTGCTCAAACAAGCAATACTTAAAGAAATATAATGAAGTAATTAAAGTAAACACTAAAAAAATTAATTAAAAAGCTCACAAATTATAAAATTAAACAGACATATTAATAATCACCTACTTGTTTCAAATTGCTGAAACAAACACGAAAATCAAAAACTGTTCTAGTATGCTTATATACAAAAGTACTAATACAAATACTAATATAAAGGAGTTTTATATCAGATTATATTTTTAATTATTCAAGATATATTCAAATCAAGTATGGTTGTGAGACGTGTTTGTGACCTAATAAGTATTAGGTTAATATGATATAGAATCTATATTATAAGCTTATTTAAACTCAATTATTTTAGCTTATATATGTATAGTATATAAAATAAATAAATAAATATAAACAATTTCGAACTCAATAAATTAAATAAATTATAGCAAGATCCCAAATTCGTAAAAGTCGTAAAGTACGCCCTAAGAAAATACCGTGTTTAGTAAGTTAGAGGCATGTTTTAATTATTATTTTCTATTTGAGTATGAATATAACATGCCACATGCAGGTGTAAAATCAATACAAAATTCAAGAAAATATTTTTTTCCTGGTCAACAGAAAAGCCACGAAAGATCTTTTCCAATCCCACATTTTAATTTATTTATATATATATATATATAAAAAAGAGTGTACGTGTTCGACGAGTAAAACGCCATTGACCGACATATTTTAAATTAGTTGATAAAATGATATTTAATACTCTTGACATTATATTCTTTTTTATTTGTTTCAAAAGTATATTACTTTACTTTAATTGAAAATATTTTATCTTTTAATTTTTTTATTTTTAATAAAATGATTTTCAACTACACAAATATTTAAGAATATTTTAGACTATAAATTTTAAAGTCTTTTTTAAAAATTATTGTACCAAATCAAAGGATGACACATAAAATATGATGAAGAGAGTAATAAAATTTAGATATTAAAAATTATATATATGCTATCATGATGAGACTACTTATAGCTGTTGCGTCAGTAGTCTGTTTGTTAAAGAAAGACAAAAGTCTCACATTGATGGTTTATGAGATGAGTGGATTCGTTATAAGACTTGGACAATCCTCCTCCCTTTTAGCTAGCATTTGAGGTGTGAGTTAAGCCCAAGACCTAATTTTACATGGTATCAGAGCAGGGCTCATCTCACTCTATGTTGGGCCCCTCGAGAATTTAAAATTGCTCACGCACCAGATGTTAAGCACTGAACGTGAGGTGGAGTGTTGAAGAATGACAGAAGTTCCACATTGATGGTTAATGAGATAGGTGGGTTCCTTATAAGGTTTGACAACCCCCTCCTCGCTTTGAGCTAGTTTTTGGGGCATGAGTTAGGCACAAGACCTAATTTTACACTGTTATTTCAAGATGGTGACCTAACTATTTGTTACATTGGTGATTTTTGTGATTCTTGTGCCTGGTTGATTGAACAATAAGGCAAAGGGGTTTGAACCCTACTTGTAAGTATGGGTATATTAGCTATTGTTCGTAGTTATTTGGTTAGCTTGTGAGTCATTTGTGGTTGCCTTGTAGGAATTGCTTGTATAAGGAAATCAGGATGAGAGTAAAAGTCGTATATGTAAAAAGCGATAACAGTTATGAACAACGATAATTATTCAAACATCTGATGATTGGTAAAGGTAGATAGGCCTAACAGGTTGATTTCCTGTTTCATGTCAACTGATTGAGCAAACGAGGTGAATAATTAATTCTTTAGAATTCCCTGTTTATTGCTACACTGACTCGCTATTGCATACAAATGGGTGGTTGTATTTCTGGATAATAAAGAGAATATCGAAAATGTTATGGATACAGAACATGCTTATGGCCGATGTACTCGTGGTGCAGATTGGAGTCTTTAGATGTTTGCATGACTTAAAATAATTGAGTAGATGGGTGACACA
>DF359641.1:21554-54866 GCA_000787875.1 Solanum virginianum
GATCGGATTTGCGGTCAGTGCAAAAAATTGAGTCGGAAAATGGCTCCGACTTGACTTTAATACGAAAAAATGTGAAATATTTTTTTCAAAGAGAATAAAAAATAGTGAGCATTCCGCGGCCCTTCCATGACACGGAAAGGATGCGGAATCATACTTGTGTGTTTTCAAAAATTTGACGAACCTTGATTTTTGCGAAAACTAGTATTTCTATATTGGTGCGCGAAGCGCACCAGTAAAAAACTGGACGTTTTTTTTCTTTTAATAGGGGGAGGGTAGTTTCGACCTTTTCCATACCCCATATTCTAAACTAATCAGTTTTTAAGGTCGTTTTAAGTCCAAAAACGTTTATTCTCTTCTTTCATTCTCTCAAAAATAAGAAAACCCTCTCAAGAACTCAAGCATAAGAAAATCAAGACCGTAGAAGGATTCAAGAATTCTTTTCAATTCGTCAAGAATTCTTTCCAAGGTATGTAAAGCCAAAATCAAGACCGTAGAAGGATTCACAAATTCTTTTTAATTCTTCAAGAATTATTTCCAAGGTATGCAAGGACACCCAAAAGTTATTATTTTGCTAATATCTTTAGAATTGAAACTAGTTTTCACCCATGAACCTTCAAATAATTGTTGAGACTAAATTTCTTGTAAATATTGCAAAGTATGATGATTTCCATGGTAAATTTCCTAGATATCTTAATGAGTAGAATGATTCTTGGATTTTTACATCGTTCAATTAAAGTATTGTCATTGAATTTAGATCCATTTATGAACAAGATTTATGACTATTGAGTTTTCTTGAAAATCTTGATATTATTCCAAGAAAAAGAAAGATTAGTTGAGTACCTTTTAAGTTAAGTTCAAGAAGTATATTTTTAAAGATTAATTCTTGCATATTAGCCAAGAAAAAATTAGCATGTTTTTGAGTCACTGAGTTGATATTAGTTTTTAGTCAAGTTAAAGAGTTCAGTCACAAAAAAGTTTAAGACAAGTTGACAGAAAAGTTTAAGAAAAGTTAAAGCTGGGCTAAGTCCCCGAATGGATCAGATTTTGAGAATTTCTATTCTTTAAGTATAAGCTATACAAAAGTATTTTGGAAGTAGTATTGAGTGCCAATATGAGTAAGAGTAGAATTAATTACTCAAACTCATAAAATATGTAACCAACATAGGATAGGATTGTACCAAGGTATCTTCCTCATTAGCCACTGAGATGATCCAGTTTTAGGATGGATCCACTCCCCTAGTTCTTCATTCGTACCCTACATCGGCAAAGTACGAGATGACTTTGGCAGCATGGGCAAGATGCTATATCATCACGAAGCTCATAGTGATGGTTGTTGATTAGAGAAACTCCCCAAGAAGAAAAGATTTTTATTCTACATAGTAAAGATTTACTATTTCCTTATTAAAGTATTTTCTTTATTTATGTTGCATATTTAATGAAGTTGAGCCAAGTACAGAGCTAAGTTTTGAGTACCATGTTATACATATGTTTAGCTATGTACATTAATAAATGTTTCTCTTATGTTGGGCTGCACTTCTGACAAGTTTAAGAATATATATATGTATATTTCATATGCATGACATATTTGTTAGTTAAGCTATTTCTAAGTGCAGTTTTAAAGTACGTATTCTACTTTTATTATGTTTTGACTATCTTACATATCGTACATTTCACGTACTGATGCCTTTGGCGCTGCATCGTATCATGATGCAACTGCAGGTGTCTACGTTAGCAGCTGATCAGTAGGACAGTCTCCATCAGAAGTCGGTGAGACCTCTTAGCATCCAAAGGAGCTCAGGAGTTTCCATTTATGTGTATTTAATTTTGTTGAGGTACCTATGAGTGTATTCTAGTGTCCTATTCAGAGTCAGTGCTTTAGAGGCTTCGTAGACTAGAAAGAGTTTGTATCAAGTTTTTTTCTTGAAATCGTTTGAAAGATTTTGAGTTAAGTTGTATATTTTATCATTTTATATGTTGTTCATGAAATTTGAGTCCATTCTAGTTTATTACAGTATTATTATCTTTCGCTGAGTAAGTTCGTCAGACTAAGTGATTCGATTGAGATCAGAAATGATTTTCAAGTGTCGGCCACGTCCAGGGTATAGGCTCGAGACGTGACAATTTTGTAATAACGAAAATAATGGAGTAGCTAAGTAAGAATTGTGATATAAAAGATACTTCATTCGTTCATGTTTACTCATCCATTATATTATTTTAAAATATTTAATAATACTTATTTAATTTATAAAATTAATAAATAATTATTGTTGAAGGAAAAAAAAAAGTTATAAAATACACATAAATGTAGTTAACCACTAGAAAATCACGGGGAGATATTCTCCATTTTGCCTGCACGATTAAGGTTTTGAGTAAATAATGTACCACAATAATTAAATTTTGTCACTTTTCTCTAAAGTCAACTATAGTACTAATAATTTATTTATAATTCTCCAATCCCGATGCAAATCATTAGCCTAACTCCGATCTATGATTTTTGTCTTATTCCATCCATCAACTTAAAATAAATACTCCTTCGTCTTCGGGAGAGCTAGAATTTTAATTAATAGTGATTTAAAATTTTAAAAAATAAGTATATAAAATAAAAATTTTAAAATTAAATTATTTATAATTTTCATAAGGTGTTTTTTTAGAATGAACTAAAATGAAATGAAGAAAATAGTATCATAATATTTTTGAAATTTATGATTTAAAATAGTTTTTTAAATATTTATTTGATTAAAAATTCTTTTATTAGTGGTAAAAGTGATATGTTTTATAATAATTTAAAAAAAAATGTGTCACATAGATTAAAACAATGAGGATATTAATTTGAGCTAGAAACTCTACCATAACTCATTTGATTTATTTTGTTCGAGCTCTATATATTATGTACTTTCTCTGTTCATGTTTATTTGTATATTATATTAAAAATAAATATTCAATTTTACTTATTTAATTTGAAAAATTGTGAGGTGCAATTTGTCATCTGATACATTGTTTTACCCTAATTATTTTGAATGAGTGAGATGACCACTTCATCCGTTTTAATTTATTTGTTCACTTTTATTTTTAATATATTTAAAAAAGAATGTTTTTTTTAATAATTTTTTTAATTTTAATTTTTTTTAAACATGCCTAAGACTACGAGATTAAAGAGAATTTTGGTATATTAGATAAATCTTTAAATTAAGATAACACGATTCAATTTTTTTCTTTTACTTTTTTTAAATTCCATATCAAATCAAAATAGAAAAAACAAATGAAAAAGAAGTGAATATAATAATTTAAAATGAGTTAGTAATATTAACAATTCTTTGTTACTTTTTAAAAAATATATCAAGTTAATTATGAACAAGTAAAAATGAATAGAGAAATTAAAGTACTCCTTACTTACAAAGTGAATGTTAATGCATATATAAAATTCGAGTTAAAGCTATGTTAAGTATTGTAAACGTGGTATTTATATGAAAATGACGATCTAACTTCGAACCAAAATTACTTTAAATATGTTCCTCCGCCTAATATGTGTATCAATCGAATATCTTTTTAGAAATTAAAATTTAAAATAGGCTACAAAATAGTGATAAATATGTGTATGCAAGCAAGGGCAAATCTAGTAATGGTTCAGAGGGTATGTTCATTCGATTAAGGTCAAAAAATTATATTATTTATATATGATTAAAATTATTATGTTTTATATTATGAAATTAATGGTGAACCTCATTCAATTTTTTCACGTGTTCTTTATATTTTGGACCCTTTAATGAAAATATTAGCTTTACTACTATATCCAAATAATTTACTATGAATATTGAATATGAATACAATTCAGTGATAATGAATTTTCGTTAAGGAAAAACTCATCATCACAAAAAAAAAAAAAAAGGAACAACATTAATTTTTCAATAAAAGACTCCAATTTAAAGATGTGCTCCAATTGAATGGAGAAGCTAATTATTATTACTCTCTCCGTCTCAACTTAATTGAATTTTTAAAAAATTCTTCGTCTCAACTTAATTGAATTTTTAAAGTTACGTTTTTTTATTGACCCTTTTATTTATTGAAGTTTTATATTTTCTACGAAATAAATTACGTTACATATTTATGATTTCACAAAGGGTAATAGTAGAAAATACGATTTAAATTTTGTCTTTAATTTTTTTAATATATATACATTACATCACAAATTATATCAAAATGAAACGAAGAGAGTAATATTAATATTACGATAGACATAAAAAATTGAATTTGTGGGGGAATTGAGGGTGTTTCCTTACGGCTGGAGGGATCAGTTTTTCCAACTAACAGTATTTTTATTCAAATAGTTCACGCAAAACTTTTTTTAAGAACGTCATTGTTTATGTAACTATTTTTATTATTGTAACAAAAATATCACAAATATATATATATGATTCGGTAAACAAATTTGACCATTATAATTATAAAACATTACAGATGTCTTGCTATATAACTAAGTTTACATACAAACATTTTTGGAAAGAGGAATATACTCCATCCGTCTCATTTTATGTAACAATCTTTTATTTGATATGATGCTTAAGAAAAAAGAATTTTTTTTTTAAAATTTGTGATCTAAAATTATTCTTAGATATTTTTGTGGTTGAGAATTATTTCATTAAGGATAAAAATAGAATTTTAAAGGTAAACCGTTTTCAATTAGAATAAGGTGATATTTTTTTTTTGGAATGGAACAAAAAGAAAAAGGTGTCGCGACAATAATTATTTTTGCTGGATGATGTATTTAGTGTAAACATGAAATGTGAATAAATATGAATCATAGATCTAGGACCATTTTCCTCCATCCCTCCACAGCTAGCTAGCCTAACATCCAGTCATTTTAATTTACTATACATAATTAGGTCTAGTGGACTCCCACAACTTAAGACCCCCTCCTCCTCCTATATAAAGGGTACTCATTCCATTACTTTTAAATAAGAAAAATAGAGCCAAACTAAAGATGGCAAGTTATTTGGAAGAGGGATTGTTAGTAAAAGATGAGAAATTAGAGGAAAATAATAAAAGTGTTGATGAAGTTAATGATCAAGAAGTGAGATGGGAGGTGATATGTAGGGAGATAAAGAAGATTGGTTATTTGGCAGGGCCAATGGCAGCAGTGACACTATCACAATATTTGTTGCAAGTAATATCTATGATGATGGTTGGACATTTAGGCCAACTTTACCTTTCTAGTACTGCTATTGCTGTCTCTCTTGCTACTGTTACTGGCTTAACTCTTCTTGTAAGAATCTTTTCTCTTTAAATATACTCTCCTCTTGTTTTGATGAGGCCGATCGAGCAACATAGTGCAAATTAAAACCATTATCTACGTGGTTTATTATAGGTTCATCAGAGTTTTAACTTTATATTATCTACGTGGTTTAGTATAGGTTAATCAGAGTTTTAACTTTATGAGTTCTGAATTTTAGAATGATGATTTCAAGTTATTTGTATAAATGGTGAATTATAAAGTTTAGATATTTCTGCATATTTAACATAAATATATTGTTTGATTAAAAGATATTGGTATTGAATTTAGCTAAATTTGTATTTTAACTTCTAGCTCTACCACGATATTTTTTTAAAACAATGGTTGTATAACTTTTCACCCAAGTAGTGGAGAGATGAAAAGAGAAAATCAATTAACATTTTTTTTGCCTCTTTTCATGTATTTGAATTCTCATCATTCGTGATTTTCGTATATCGTTAATGAATATAGATAGATAGATCTATAGATATAAATAAATAGATCCTTGAGTGTGTTATGTGTTGATATGACAACTAAAGAATAAAAACATTATTTCCTTACCAATTTAACTTTTTAGATCTAGATGGCATGTTAGACCATTCAACATATTAAACAATGCCTACTTGTGCAATGAATCTATGGAGATGAATTTGACTTTAAATCATGACGTTTCTATTTTTGGCTCCCTATAGTCTTCCTTCCAAAATTAAAAAAAAATCGTTTGATAGCGGACTAGAGTTAAATTATTTTGTGTTAAATTCTCTCTAATTAATATTATATAAGTGGTCACATTTAATAAACCTAATATAAGATTTTTGGTAGTTAGTAAATATTTCATGTATTAGTTCTGTCCAATTAATATTAACATTTAAACCAAATATGGTGTTTCGATTATAATCTAGAAACCTACTTAATCAATAAATATATTAGTTAAGGGAATAGGAGATATTTAAAACTAAATTCAGCGTAGCCAAAGTTAGGTAGACAAAGTAATGATTTGTGTACGACGTGTTTATGATCAATTTGATTAGGGTCGAAATAATTGACAAAAATTACCGGCTGCTTTTTTCTTTTCAAAAAAGAAAAAGAAATTCAAATACTTTTTGTTTCCATAAAACGTTATCCATGTGTAAATCTACAACAAATTTGTATTAATTTGAACCAAATAAAATATTAAATCACCTAATTATTGCGGTATGGAAAAAGCGTACCAAAAATATAATACTATTCTTTTTCCAAGAACATATTTTCCGACTTAAATTATCTATCATACTCTCTTTTTCAAACTATTTAAAAAACATAAATTTGTGGGTTGGGGGGAGTTAATTTGACTTTTTTTTTAACCCTTATTTATATTTTAGCATAGAATATAATCTTTATTTATTAAAATTTGCTTTATTTATGTGTTATTTCCCATTATTGATGTGTTTGTAGTCTTCAGAAACAGTTAGTTTCTTTGATGCACTTTCATTTTTTAGTCTCTTCTGAAAAAGAATGCCATATTCTCTTCTCTTTCTTTTTTTTTTCTTTTGTGTTTTAATTTTGTACTTGATATCTAGTATCCGTATTGAAAGGTGACGGAAAGTCTCATATTGGGGACATTTCTCAACAAAGGTGACTCCAAACCTAGGATTAGAATCTGAGATCTCTAGTTAAAGATGAAGAAATACTTATCACTTCATCACAACTCTTATTCATAAAAAAATATCCGACATATTTCTAAGAAATAATTTAGCTTTACAATTTTCATGTTATAAAAAACAAGCTCTCTACTACATAAATGTAGGAATAAGGTCTACAAACATCCATGCTCTTCAAACCTCACTCGTGGAAATATATGAAAAGTATGTAATTTATGGTCACACTAATCCATAATCTTTCGACAATATTAGATATTTTTTTGTACATATTTAGTCAAATTGATCTAAATATACCTATCGGTTGTCGGTACTCATGCTTCAAAAAAGCTTGATGGTGTACTTGGTTCATTGGAGGAGCCGTGTTCATACTTTTAGAACATGGGTGGGTAATTTTTGTATTAAGGATGTTCAACAATTGATATATGCCAAAATATTTACATTTAACCTATATATTCGAAAAAGTTCTCCGATGAAGAAGGGTGTTCATCTGATCGACCTTGGGTGAATGTAGTTCCGCCCCTGACTTAGTTAAAAGCTTAGTTATAGGAACAAGGATCAACTCCCATTTAATACATTTTTTTTCTCGTGTCTTTAGTAGTGCATCCATATTGTAGAAATCCTAGATTTGTCTCTGGTTATTGCTGTCGTATTCTTAATTAAACATCTATAGCCGCACAAATATCTAAACAAAATGATAGAAAGTATGTAAATTTGACTTAGCATTAACATGTAAATTTTGCAGCTAGGAATGGCAAGTGCACTAGAAACTCTATGTGGACAAGCATATGGAGCTAAACAATACAAGAAAATTGGAACACAAACATACACAGCAATCTTCTGTCTCTCCATAGTCTGTATTCCCCTGTCCATGTTATGGATATACGTTGGACGATTACTCGTATACATCGGACAAGATCCTCAGATTTCACATGAAGCTGGACGGTTCATAGTGTGTTTAATCCCAACTCTTTATGGTAGTGCAGCTCTTCAGCCACTCATTAGATATTATCTAATGCAAAGTATGATCCTTCCACTGATTATAAGTTCAACTGTAACAATAGCAATCCATGTTCCACTGTGCTGGGTGCTAGTTTTCCACACTGGATTACAGAATATTGGAGCTGCATTTGCTATGGACATATCGATTTGGTTAAACGTCATAATTCTTGCATCATACATGAGATTCTCCCCTGCTTGTGAGAAAACGCGCGTGCCAATTTCATCGGAGATTTTCCATGGAACGAAAGAATTCTTTCGTTTTGCCATCCCTTCAGCTGTCATGATATGGTATGTTTCACTTCCTAATGTCACTAGTTACTGTAACGACCTAATTGTCTGCGCTTGAGCATAGCCCATCACGGATTTGTTCCTTTGGGCTCACCTCAACACTTATCCATTTGTTTCAAAATTGTATAATGAGTTTCTTGTTTTTACGATATAGTCTTGAAGGATGGTCATTTGAGTTCATTGTCTTGCTATCCGGGCTATTGCCAAATCCCGAACTTGAAACTTCAGTACTATCTGTATGGTGAGTTTATCTGTCGAATTTGAGTTTTTAGATGAGACGGTCACAGACTTTATTAAGTTTATGAAATCAACATTTTCACTGATTTTCTTCTTTTGACATTCTATTTTACAGCCTCAATACAATTGCTACCCTTTATTCAATCCCATATGGTCTATCTGGTGCTGTAAGGTATGAACTAATAAGTACTAAATTCAAGATTCCGCTGTTCTGTATGTACATCTGATCAATGAGGTTCTAACGTTCGTTTAATTATCAGCACGAGAGTTTCCAACGCGTTAGGAGCTGGAAATCCACAAGGAGCGCGTATATCTGTGTTCACAGTTATGCTCCTCACAGTAATGGAGGCTATACTAATTAGCGCGACTCTCTTTGGTTGTCGGAACATTTTTGGATTTGTTTTCAGCAATGAGATGGAAGTTGTGAACTATGTAGCAAAGATTGCTCCTCTGCTTTCTTTATCTGTCATAATGGATGCCTTACAAGCTTCTCTTTCAGGTTAGACATTCTACTAATTAAGTCTCTATGTTGTACTTTTAATGGTTTATCTTCACTATGAATCTCTCTGTTAGAGAACCCAACTGTTTCACGATGAAAACTTCTGACAGAGCAATTCACGTATCGCTTGAGTAGTAGTAGCAAGTATGTAGCCTTAAGAAAAGGCGATCCAGTAGTTGAAAAAAGAAAGATCCATTTGAAGAGTTTATGTTACCACAGTAGGGCCTATGCAATGTGAAATTGTCCTTTTGAATTCCTTAAAATATGAATGAAAATTAAAAAAAAAAAAAAAAGAAGCTCCTCCGAGGCTCGAGTAGAAGAAGGGTAACATACCCCCAATGGAATCCCACAAGTGGGGTCTGAGACATGGTCTATATATATATATATATATATATATATATATATATATATATATATATATATATATATATATATATATATATATATATATATATATATAATATTGTCAATGTGGCTTGATTCATTTTTTTTTAATTCTGTTTTGCAGGTGTTGCTAGGGGGTGTGGTTGGTCAACATATTGGAGCCTATGTCAATCTTGCTTCATTTTACCTATTTGGAATTCCTATAGCTGTTTTATTGGGTTTTTGGTTACAACTTAGGGGAAAAGGCCTATGGATTGGCATACTATGTGGTGCAACTCTTCAAACTATTCTCCTTTCTGTCATAACAAGTTTCACTAATTGGAAAAAACAGGTACTTTTCTACCTTCTCAATTTTGATTTTGACTCTATATGACGACAAATGAGTAGTTAGTTGAACACCCTTTGCTAGAAAGTTACACAATATATATATATAGGTCAAAAATTACTTTTTGCACATATATATGGCGATATTCGTTACTTGCCATACCTTTGGTTTCACTATTTCGTGTTAGTTCTTTTTGAAACGGAGGGAGTAATTCTTTTGCTAAGTCTATGCTTTGATTTCATTTCAGGCAGAAATGGCAAAGGAGAGGTTTCTTGAGGTAAAATGAGTTTCCAACATGATGGGGGGAAAAAGATAGAAAAAAGAGGTCCCATTTTGGTTCAATTTTGACATCTTATATTTGGAGGTTGTACCTAATATTTGTTGTGTGGTCACCAAGTTGACATCTTTAAGTGTGATCTTCTACAAGTAATATGGTCAATTATATCTTATAGAGTATGCTTAAATTTATTATTTATACAAGTAATAAATTAAAAGTTGTTCTTATGGAGATTGTACTTAAATGTGCCACTTGTGTAGTCACCAAATTTCATTAATGGAGTGAGATTTTTTAAGATTCATATGGAATTAGTCCTTTACACATTAATGTGTGTGGTCCTCATTTGTGTTTACATTCTACTTAAATTGTTCATCTACTACCCAACTTGAGTCTTTAATTAGGAGTGAGATTTGGCCCAACACTTTTTTTTCTTCTTATTTTATAATATAATAATAAACTATGTACCAAAAGGTGGTTACCTTATATTTATTAGGCTAGATCAAAACCTACAAAATACAAAATTGAGAGAAGGAGGGCCTAACCTCAAATCTCCTATCTTCAACATGTGTTTAACTTAATGATGTGTGATGCACAATAGTAATTCTACAAGATTATATTTGGAGATTGTTCGAACATGGTCAGAAATCATACTGATTTAAAGTTGAAATTTTATATGAATGTGCAAGTCGAATTTTTTTTAACTAGTAAAATTGTCGTCATGTGACCAAGAGGTGATAGACTCGAGCCTTGGAACCTCTGATAGAATTGTAAGGTAAGATTGCATACAACACACCCTTGTGACCGACCCCTTCCCTAGATCCTGAACATAATGAGAGCTTTAGTGGACCAAACTGTTTTTTTTTGTATTTTTTTCTCATAAATACGAAAATCTCACAAGTTTTAAAAATTATAAAAAAAAAGATTAAATTTCAGAAGATTTTGTCCATTGAAGAATCAAGATCGAGTTGTTTTGTGTTGCCAAATAGTATCATCATGTTCATCCTCAATGTCCACGTAATCGTCTTCTCTAAATGCATCACTAAGTACTCAATATGATTTTATAAGTAGAGTTTAAATGAGAGTAAAGTGTACATAAATTATATTTTTCCCATTCTTATGAGATAATTTTTTTTATACACTCTCGATTTCTAGATGCATCGTCATCACTTACAATTAATAATTTAATATTAAGAACCTCTAATTGCAATGATATAAGAGTGACAAGACTTGTTCACACGCCTAGGAGTAAATGGTGAAGCAGAGGCTCTTTAAGTGAATTGGGGATGGGAGGAGTTAGGAATTTAATTACGGATTTAGTAGAACTCACTAATTCTCATGAAAATCTTGTATGTATATATTTTTTTAAAATTATTTTATGTATAAATAATTAATTTTAAACTCAATAAGTAATTTTTTATTTTTTTTTTAAAATTTTGAATCAACCTCAACTGTTGGACTAATTTCAAGACTTTGTATGGCACGTGATTATTTGAATGATGCACATTGTCTACATATATGAGGTTGATTCCAAGCATGATCATTGAATTTTATTCAATACATAATAATAAAGTTATAATAATGTGTAAATTATTCACTATATACAAATAGTCAGAAAAAAAAAACAAGTGTTGATCTCGGGGTTAATTGTGGAGTCAAATTTTTTTTTCACTAAAGGAATTCAAGATATATATAAAATATGAAAAAAAATAAAAAAAATTCAGTATCTACTATGTATACTTACAAAAATAATTTTGACGAAAGGCTCCTTATTGTAATATTCTCACTCCACGCAGAGTCGATTCGATTATAAGACCATTAAAACAATGACTTGGTGATTCAATTATTTTGGAGCCCCTGCTTTTTCCTCTATATATAATTTTATTTTTTGAAATAAAATCATGTACTGTTAAATTTGAAAAGAGATAGAATCATTTTTTTTCTATAATTGTAGTATGCTTTCTAATGTAATTATCTATTTTGTTGCCTATATTCTAACGATTAACTTGAATATGCATTATAATTCCTACATTTATCTTTTTAATTCCCCTTTAACTATTTGTATTGCCTTATTATTGAATATTTTAAAATCTCTTTTACAATCAAATCTTCATCATTAAGTAAAATTTATTGTTGTCTATTTACAGAAAGATCTAATTTAGTTTTTGGTGTCTTCTTCAAATTTCAAACCATGCAACAAGTCAACACAATTTCAACGTCCTTACATCAAGTTATCAAATTCAGCAAAACACTTTTCGATATTATTATATCAACTCATCAAATTTTTAATTCACATTTTATTATTCTAACCTCATATCATATTTTTGTCATTGAAAATTTACATTATTTATATTCGTAATTAATTCATAAGATCTACACACATGCTTTCAATTCGAACCTCACTTATAAGATCAGACTCAATTTTGTTCAAACGGTCCTAGAGAAACATCCCATGGTTATGATGTGGAAATGATGGTTTTCGTTACACTTTTTATGGATCATTTGATTCGTATTACTAAATTCTCCCAAGATTTGACTCTTGGATTATAATTTTTGAATTAATTTATTTTATTTGAATAACATCAAATTTGACAGAATAAAATGAAATATCCAAAATTAATTTTGAAATAAAATTTATAGTACTTTATTTGGTCTCTTGAGTTACAAATGTAAGGATGCATCATGTTTGTTAATCTCCAACTGTCTTGTCTTGTACCAAACAGCATATATAATGTTTCCATGAATGCAATGTCTCTTCATAGCTACCAATGTACACGATTGCCAAACGTATAAGCAAAAAGTAAACAAAATGACGGTCATAATAAATTAAAAAGACTAGACATAGCATGTTCGTACAAACGTTTGATTGAATAACCTTGTGACATATCGTCGAAAATGAAGCAGACTAGGCCTAGGCTATTAAGAGCCTTTGATGTAGGGTAAGAGGAATAATGAAGGGGAAGCACATTGATTGAAATTTTTTTAAATTTCTCGCTGGTGTATGATGTTCAGTATTTGCATTGAAACTTTCACTATACAAAATAGAATTTTTTTCCATACACATGGCTCAAATTTAAAACCTATGATTAAGGGTGAAACAATCTCACCGCTACACCACAACCCATGTTTCAGAAATTTAGTTTAATATCCACTTGATTTAAATCAGAAGAAGAATTAGAAGTGTTAATTTTTTCCATATACACGGCTCAGATCCGAAAACCTATAATTAAGGATGAAACAGTCCTACCATTACATTACATGTTTCAACATTTTAATTTAATATCCACTTGTTATAGTATTACCTTTGCATATTTTACCAAGAAGCTTGGTTACTATCTGTATTTCTTTTTCAAATTATCATTATCGTGTTTTCTTCTTGTTAGTACTTTTCATTTTTGGATTGATATGGTACTAAATGAATCTAGTACTAATTTTATTTAGAACTTTTGTTTACTAATTTTCAGAGGACATGTTTTATACATTCAAATGTCAAAAAAGTGAAGAATGATAATCATAAGTATTTAGGAATCTTAATACATTTTAATATTTGTATTCAAATTCAAATATCTAAATCTTAATACATACATCTTAATATTCAAATGCGCATTTAGATTCAGATAAAATAATTAAGGATTCTACACTGGAGAGTAATTCAAATAGTGTTAAAAGGTGTACTCGTAAATCATAACTAGTGTAATAAGTAACCTGTAAAATAAAACATGATACTTTCTATATCATGTTAAATCACACTAATAGTGTAATTTTTATTTAACTGTAAGTAGATATTAAATCAAATATATAACTGTCTTTGCAACTTGTCTAACCCGCCAAGACAGGTAAGCCAAAAGTACCATGGTTTCATTCATATGCAAGCAATCAATCAAAATTACCCAGTAACAAAAGAGATTATATAGGGACGACACTTCAAAATGTGTAAATGTCTTCAAAGTAACACATCTCTATGAGATTTCTAGGGGTGTTCACGGATAAAAATCGATTCAAATTGAAAAATTAAATCATACCGACTGAATAAACCAATTTGATTTTGGTTTAGTTTGATTTTAATTTTTAAAAACCGATAATATTTTATTTGAATTTGAATTTGTTCGGAAAAATCGAAGAAATAATCGAACGAAACCGACAAATTATATTCATATATTTCATAATTATGCATGCATTATACATTATTTATAAAAAAAAAATTAACCTACTTATGAAAGCATAAATACTCAAACGAGAAAATTTACCTTATTAATTTTATATATATGAATGTCTATGATAATTCACTAGAAATGTCACTAGCCCTTTCTTCTAGGCCAAAATGGTGAATTTTGAAACTTTTTTTCATAGTAAATTTAACAATTGAAAGTTCTATAATATCAGTCATTCTAACTATTTTTCGTTTTAAATAAATTCTTATCACTTTTTCTCCATTTTTATGTTTATAGATAGTTAATAACCGAATAACCAAATGAAACCAAACCAAGACCGATAACAACCAAACCGATAAATGTATATTATAATTGGGTTGATTTGGTTTTGAGAATTTAAAAATCGAATTAAATTAGTTTGATTTTGATTTTGACCAATAACCGACCCAAACCGACCTGTGAACACCCCTAGCCTGAACAATGTAATATCAAATTTTTAGGCTTTTTCTTTTTCTTTTTTAAGTTGGAAAAGAGTCATTGCTATGCCTAATCACTTTTATCAGTTGCAGAGTAACTCAGAGATGAAGCATCAATGTTAAACATACCAACCTTCATCAACACCTCAGATTGAGCAGAAAACATTCAGCTCAAAAGGAAATAACCACAATATCAACAACATATTACCTTCAAGAATCGTTGTTGAAGGCGCTAGATTTATCATACCTCAACATAGTCTCAACTCTCTGTGTTTCCTTTTGGCCAAGACAGTGCTCAGAAACTTGTATCGCTCATAGAATCTATGCTCTTCGAGCGAACAATAGTCCTTGGGGAGGAAATAAAAGATAAGACTCTACTAGCATGCATGGTGTAAGAGTTCCCAAGAACTTTTGAGAGCCCTAAATCCTCACCCATGCAAAGTAGACACAGTTTGGATGGGAATAATAAAGTCCAACTGCAATGAGAGCGCAAATATCGAGTACCTGGATATACAACTGAAATTGCAATACTTTCAAGTTTCAACACACACTGTAAAGAAAATTATTTAGAAAAGAGTCTGCAAATTGAGGAAGCACAAACAAGGCATCTACCAACCTGTGACCTAGTGATAAAGATTTGTGGTTCATTACATTTTTCAACTGTTATACCCTAACCTAGGAAGAGAACATGTACAGTTAGAAGGTAATTGGTATTTACAAGAGAGTTGATTACCTCAAATAACACAGGAATAAAGAATGGAGCTACTGCGGAAACTCATTGCTGCTTTTTCCTCATTGTACGATGTAAGTGCCATGACCATGCAGCCAAAAATATCACAAGGCCAACGCCGGTGCATGTCCAGAAAATTACTAACCACTTGGGCATGGGGTCAGGAAACAATCCTGAAGGACAGCAGAAAAGGATGAGATTAACTGGTAATATACACAAACTGATAAAGAAACACCAAAATGAGAGAACTTAGAACGGAGTGGAGTACTGACCATGTCCGAACTTCACGCAGATTAGGAGTTCAACAATACAGATAGCGAGTGAAAGCCAGCAAAATGCTCCCACCTTTTTTACTGGTGTCCTGCGTATAATTGTGGAGTATCGGAAAAAAGTGAAGTAGAAAACAGAAGTCGGGCAATGGAAGAAAAATATAATGCAATTCATAATTCTTGAAATAAATATGTGGGAAATACCTGTCCTGTAGGTAAGTGTTGTACTCCCGAATTGTTGGTATTGCAAGTAGCCACCACAGAACCAACCTATACACTATCAGAGGGTTTCTGGGAGGAATCCAAAGACAGAACTTCAAAAAGAACGTATTCAATTCCACAGTCAAGAAAATAACACAGAGACTGAGAACTTGAAGGAATCGCCAGGGACCAAGGAGGGGTTGCCACTCATCTTTATCCCAATGTGCAGGGGTAAATTGACCAAGTGTTCGCTTGACCTACAAAACCCAAAGGAAGATGTAAATGTCCAGCAATAAACTGTTCAAATGATTGCCAAACTGTAATTTTCAAATTCTTCCTAGATTTCCAAGAACTGTAGTGCTGAAGTCAAATATAGAATATGATAGAAAGAGATTTAGTGAACAAACACCGACTCCACGATAATCAACTCAGACTCTCTCTAGTGTCAGGGTTGCGCCAGAAGCTTCAAGCTACATGAACCCAACTAGAACTACTAGCACAGTCATGTCAAAATCATTAAATCAATCAACTACATCTCAATTCCAAACTAGTTGGTGAATGAATTAGAAGTCCAGAACACAGCGTAGCTGGACGAGGCATTGTTGCAGATCTTTATCCAGAACCTAACTAAAAAATTTTGAAACCCTAAGTACAGCTATAGCCTATATGCGCATACCACCTTGCAGAGAGCTATATCATAAAATTCAATCCTATTCTATGGAATTTTGGTCGAGCCATAACTATACCTCACTCGAGATATTCTATGCACTATGCAGTAATATTAAACAATTACCAATACTTGAGGATTTCATGATTCCTCACTGGTTTGAGAAAGATGGAAACAGAAAGCAAACACCTGATAACCATAGATTTTACCTGAATAATTTGTATTTCCAACTCATGATGGATGTCGAATCCAATAATCACCAACCCTTTAGAAGGTGGTTATTTCCATTATATATGTAGTTAACAACCAGGGCTGATTCCCGCAGGAATAAAGCAGGAGAAGGTGAATAGGCTATCAGCAACAGCAAATTCCATCAAACTTAATGTAAACATCTCTTAAACCATTTGACCCTTCTACTAGCAGAAATGAACAGCAGTAAATGATTTTCACAACAAACTACTCACATGTTGTGGCAGTACCATGTCTCAACACCAAAACATTAAATATCATTAAATATATAATGTCAATTATCTTCAAGTGTAGAGAAAGAAGAACATGCAAACAAGAAATTTGATAACAGTAATCCAGATAGACTATTAAAATCAATGCATACAGTTGAAGAGACAGACCTTGCCCATAATATTTGGCTGCTGGCTTATACCAACCCACTCATATGTTCTTCCATCAAAATACCGAACAGTACGCATTCCAGCCAAGATGCCTAAAGGAAACCAAAAAGTAAAGAACAAGACAGAGCCATAACAGACATACTACAGATGGATAGCTATGCGGAGAATAAAGTTAACAATTGCTCCTTGTACCCACTTCCCTCCAGATTTTATCAAGTGGACATGCTAGAGACATAAACAGTCACAGAATTAAATTACGAGATCCTTCCGAATGAGTTGCGAAAACTTCTGGATAGCCGATAGGTATCCTATATCTGGACCGAATTCTTTTAGGTAACCACCCTTTGTAATTTAACATGCAAGTATCATATTGATTCATGTTAGTATAACAATATCTACGAAGCCTGGACACCATCAACTGGCATCTCAAAGTTTTTGAAATTATTTCTCTGAAATCTTCAGATTGGTTCCTGAAATTTGGCTACATGAATGACACCAGATGTGCCAATTGATCCCTAATTCAAGCATGATCCATAATATAATCATCAAAGTAAATAATTTGAATGTCATCATCGGATGTAGCATGATCTTTATGGCTTGTTTTATATAGCTATCAATGTGTTCTGATAGAATTTATGTTTATTTAGTATACTACGCAGCTAAGATGCAGACTCTTCACTTTCGATGTTGTACCCATGTGATATTCTCCAAAAAATTACACTACTTCAGGGCTAAGTTGCTGGACTCGAGTGGGGGTGTCCGATACGGGTGTGGATCTAGAGGTCGGATCCTTCGTGATCTAATTTTTAAGATTTGGGGATATAGATCCATGTATGGATACGGGTGCTAGGATTTGCCCAAAATAATCAAAATATCTAAAAATAGAGTGATAAAACCTAAATTATGAGATATTATATGGAGAACTTGAAGAGAATCCTGGAAGGAGATTAAAGAAAAAGGCATGACACAAAAATTTCTATATAAAAGGTATTCCATTTTCTTCAATTTCACCTTACTTTTGTATTGATTATAGAAATCATTAAAACCATCCAAGCTTTCCCCATCGATTTTTGTCAAAGTACCCGAAAATTGGTTGATCAAATCACACCCACACCCATGTCGTGTCAACACGGGTGCCGCACCAAAAGTGAAGAGTCTAAGCATCTTAGCTTTTGGGGAATCTGAAACACACCCGTTGACATTTCTGAAAAGTCTAACATAGTTGCACAGCGCGCACACAAAAAACAATGACGACATACCCAGTAAAATCCCACAAGTGGGGTTTGGAGAGGATACAGTGACACAAACCTTACCACTATCTCACGGAGATAGAGAGGTGGTTTTCGACAGACCCTCTGTTCAAATGTATCATACCTAATTAAAAGGAAAAAACAATAGATATAGCATAGCGACTACAACAAACAGCAAGATCAATTCTACCAAAAAAATAAAATAAAATAACAATAGCAAAATAATGTGATAGTCGTAAGCAAAAACAACACAATTATAATGGCATGACTAGTCCTATCACCTTAAAACGTCACAAGGGAAGACAACATTCTAACCCTACTATCCCAATAAGCGACGTCAACTCCTTTCTATTCAGGATCATGTCCTCGGTAATATGAAGTTGCACCATATCCCGTCTCATCATCTCTCCCACTACTTCTCGATCTACCCTGACCCCTCCACGTAACCCCTAAACTCAAGCTCTCGTACCTCCTAACTGGAGTATGACACACCTCCTCTGCACATGCCCAAACCATCGCAGTATAGCTTATCTCATTTTATCTACTCACAAATCTATCTCAACATTCTCATCTCTACAACATGCATTTTCTGAACATGTGAGTTCTTGACTGGCTAACACTCATCTCATATAAAAAGGACTGTCTAACCACCACTCTACAAAACAACCTTTAATTTTGCGTGGTACATGCTTATCACACAGTACGCCAGAGGCAAGCCTCCATTTCATCCATGCTACCCCAATACGATGTGTGACATCATTGTCGATGTTCCTAGTACTCTGGATGACGGACCCAAGATGTTTAAAACTCTCTCTCTTATGAATAGGCTGAGTGGCAAGCATCACTTCCATGCCGACTTCATCCACCACAATGCTGAATTTGCACTCAAAATATTGTTTTGGTCATGCTAAATTTGAATCCTTTGAACTCTAAAGTGTCTCCAAACCTTCAACCCTTCACAAACAGACAACATATGTATAATATGTTTTTTCTTCTTTTGGATAAAACGAAGTTGTATCCCTCAACATTTGCGGCTATGATGGCAACCATCAAAAAATTATAATGCGAGTAAAAATAATTACGGAGTGCCTAGGAAATCTACTAGCTATTCTACCTCATCTATACCCTCTTCTTAAATCAACAATACGTAGTAATGCAGTTTTCTCTCACTTTATGCATTGGATTAGTAATATTCTAAAAACATCTATTATTTCTTTCCTTCCAGACTGACCACCATATACTAGAAGGGACTAGGCTCCACCATTTTCTCTGTT
Organism: Solanum virginianum; assembly: GCA_000787875.1. Taxonomy (NCBI): domain Eukaryota; kingdom Viridiplantae; phylum Streptophyta; class Magnoliopsida; order Solanales; family Solanaceae; genus Solanum; species Solanum virginianum. Next base: position 41,114 of record DF359641.1, read on the forward strand.
TTTCACTCCTACCTCTCCTCATCCAACAGGTTAGAAGATATGCAGTATGATCAGGCATCACCAGTGGTCCTTGAATAAGATTGAGAAACATATGCCACACCTGAGAAGTCACTCTACAATGAAGAAAAAGATGACCTATTTGTTTCCTCCTTTTCATTGCAAAAGAAACACCTAGAGACAATCTGAAAACCTCTCTTCTTCAGTGTCTCCTGAATCAGGCATGCTCTACTGCATAACTGCCACGTGAAACACTTGATCTTGGTAGGGATACTAGATCTACACATTTGTTTCCAAGGTCCAGAGATACTCCCAGGTTGCGAGGACAGATTTCTTCTGTACGAATCTTCCAACTAAAAATTTTCCATCCCTATCATGTCTCCATCTAAATGTATCAGGACTGGTACTTAAACCAGAGAAATCATTCCATATTTGCAGTAAGCTGGCCACTCTCTCTACCACCCAGTCACTTAGAAGCCTCATAAAGATGATGTTCCATCCTTCGTTAGTCCAAGTCTCAGCAATAGATGCTTCAAGGTTGTCACAGAGAGAATGAATCTGGAAAATCCTCCATGAGCGAGTTCTGGCCAATCCATTTGTTTTTCCAGAATAGAATTCTAGTCCCTTCACGCACCTTATAGTCTATGCTCTCGGATAGTATAGATCACAAATTCCTAATAGTCCTCGAAACTGAGACCCCATAAGCGTTAGTAACAGAACTGGTTGTCCATTGCTCAGTCTGTCCATATTTGCTAATGATAACCTCCTTCCAAAGAGCATGATTCTCTTTACCAAACCTTCACGACCATTTTGATAATAAACATCTGTTTTGCAGCCCTAAATTCTTAATACCCAGCCCACCAGATTTCTTTAGCTTGCCATTTGACCAGGTGAATGCCCTTTCCTTGCTTGTTACCCAACCAAAGGTAATTCCCCCTCAATTTATCCAATCTCTCCTCCACTTTTGCAGGTAGGGGGAATAGATTTTTACATAAGTTGGTAGGAAAGGACAGTATGTCAGTATTGATCAATGTTATTCTTCCTCCCAATAATAGATAGTGTGTCTTCCAGGTGGCTAATATATTCTGTCTTATCCACAATTCCATCCCATCTCTCTAACTCCTTGTGGTTGTTACCTAGTGGCATCCCCAGATATGCAGTAGGCAAATTTTCTATTTTGCAGCTTAAAATATTTGCAAGACACTGAATATTGGTTACTTCCTTAACTTGAAACATACTACTCTTCCTCTCGTTCACAGAAAGCCCTTACACCGCCTTAAGAACTATCAAAATTATCCTGATAAAGCACACCTTTTCTTCCTTGGCCTTGCAAATGATCACAGTATCATTTGCATAGAGAAGCTAGCAAATCTGCACATCTTCTCCAACTTGGTTGCCCAGTTTGAAACCTTTTAGCCACCAGTTCTTCTGAGTGGCTATCCTCACACATAACACATGTTAAATCATCCCTAAATTGAGTCATGTCCCAAAATCCTCCAAAACTTCTGTATAGTAGATACCCACTTCCATCTCATACCAAACACATTACAGTGACACAATTACTAACATAATTCATACTCATACTAGACATCATTCATAAAGAGCCATTACCTCAGTAATCTTTTGTAAACAACAATAATTCATGTTCATGAGCTATTAAAAGGATTTCGGTCCAAATAGCATTCTTATCCATGACCGACAATGTAACAAATAATAATGTAGATATTTTTTTCAAATTTTGGTCACAGGAATATTTCAAAAAAAAAAAAAAGAAGTGATATATTCTCCATCTGATAACTAATTTCTGCCAATCAAGATGGCAAGATCTTTTGCCTCCATCTTCAAAACTATCCCTAAATTGATTCATGTCCTAAAAGAACTCTAAACTTTCATATACTAGATGTCCACCTCCATCTCATTCCCCAACACCAGAATCCATGTCCATGACATATTCACTAACATAACTTCATTCCTCATTTAGAGATCATTCACAACGCCATTACCTTGGTGATCTTCTCTAAGCAACAGTAATTCATAGTGATCCAAGTAGAAATTTAACCTTATGACCCACGATGTAGTTATGTATATGAAGACTTCATACATGTGATAACATAGTTATTTAACTCCGCTGCCATAGTTTTCTTTGCCTCAAATAGACACAGGAGCACTCTAAGAAACAAATGTGAAATATGCTCCTTCTCATGACTATTCTTCTATCACCAAAGTCCCATTACCGCATTCTGTAGACTATTTTTACTGCAGCGAACTCCAGTGTACCTTACATATCTATATTGGCCAAAGACCAGTTAAGATACACTAAATCAGAAGTTACATAGAAGCCCCGACAACCAACAAACATATAATTGTAAGACATAACAAATCGCCTGCTAGCTTGATGCACAAAATTAGGCTTTCTTCCCCATAATAACCCTTTTTCACTGCAGATAAAGCAGCAGAATAAAGTTAAGCTCTTCCGGTTGAGAAACTACCCATCTCTGCATTGACAATCATTTTTTCATAACATCATTCCTCCACATTTGACCTATGCCTTTACAGTCTCCAGAGCTGTCAACTGATGGCCAAACCATTGCAAATTCTACCATTTTGGCAAGTAAACAATCAGATTTGAAACTGACAGCCTTCCAAATTAGGGAGGAGGAATGAAATGGAGAAGGTGACATGGAGAAAAAGTTGCATGATCCAAATAGTGCAGGAATCAACTGGGTCTCAATCAACTTACAACAGAAAAATAGTGAAAGGGGAAGGGGGCAATATGGAACTGTGAACTTTAACAATCTAAAGTTACTTCTTAAACTTGGGCAAAACTGGCCCCTAAAAAACCACTGCAAAAGAAGCATAACTAATTCCCAGTAATTTGGTATAAGAGGGTGGAATTGAAGCACCAAACAAATAGGACATCATGATATCTTAATGTATGTAACAGTATAATAGAGCAACAAATATTCAACAGATGAATAAAGGAACATATGACGTAAATAGACATAAGCATGCCCCAATATGTCTATATCATAAATGCTCAAGAAAATGGCTTCAGCTTTCTCACCAAACCAGTTGCAGATGAATATATCCAGAATGATGCTGTCCCACCAGCACTCATTAAAGTTTGGTAGCATGTGGCGGAAAGTAAGCTGAAATAGGAGTGTAAAGATAAGTTATAACAAATGAAATAATCAGTTAACCACTTGTCTAAAATGGCTATATTCAAAATGGATGGCCGCTGCTTAAAGCACTTGAAAAAGGCCATAAAGGATCTGACCTCCATCAACTCGAACCCAATAGATAAGACCCATAAAAGAGGCTGATTACGTATCATGATGGCTTTGCCCCACCACCCTAAGATATGAGCCAAAACAAACTCATCGAACAATGTGTCCTACAAAGCAATACACCAGTCAGAGAGATCACAGAGTCCAAACTATTACCTTTAGTAGTCTCAATCAATAATGCAAGGCAAACTCAACGACAACAACAACATACCCAGTGGAATCCCACAAGTGGAGTCTGGGGAGGGTAGAATGTACACAAACCTTACCACTACCTCATAGAGGTAGAGAGGCTGTTTCCTGGGAACTCTCATTACAAAAACCCATAAGCAAGGCAAACTCCTAAAATAAAATAAAACAAAACTGAAGAGGTAAAAGGAGTGCAAAGAGAAATCATACATAAACATTCTTAAACCTGTTCGTGGGATTTTCAGGTACATAGAGTCTGCAATCAGCACCATAAGATCTTTCAGGAAGTTCTGCATAGCAAGTCAAATTGGTCTTAGCTATGCTACAAAGCAAAACATATGCACAAAATGGACCTGCATGAAAGAACCACAAAAACTTTCTACAAGGAGTAGATCAAAATCCTTACCAATGCCAAGATCAGGATGAAGAAATGTCATAAACTGGCGAGCATCATCACGACTCTGAGAGAATAAAGGAACAGAGTTTTCATATTCAGAATATAATTTAATGGCTGCAATAACACATGAACAAATATCATAAGAAACACAGATGTAAGAAACTACAGCAGTACAGCTACTGGTTCATTAACATGAAGGTAAGAGAAAAACAACTCTTCTTACCAACCCACCTGAAAAAGTAGAAATGCCAAAGCAACAAGATAAATCACAGCCATTCCATGAACCAGGCGCCAAATGGCAGGATGTGGTCTAATAAGTACCCTGTAAGAAAGAACTCAACGGATTAAGTGGGAAGAAAACTATTGCAAAGAACTCAAAGGATTAAGTGGGAAGAACACTATTGCAAAGAACTCAAAAGATTAAGTGGGAAGAAAACTATTGCCATGAACTCCACATAAGTCCACAAGAAGGGAAAAAAAGGCAAATTCTCAACCACACATTCAAAGCCAGAGGAAACTAAAAATTCGAGTTAGTTTATAATTAACTGGCAAAAAATTTTCCAACTTCAAGCTCAAAGGTGAAATGCAAATTTAAGAACATGACTTCCTGATTTGCCTAGTTGGGAAAGTGAGTAAAAAAAGTTCCATAAAGAATCCTGTAAAAATGAAGAGAGAATACCACCTTCTAAATGTGCTCCTGTATCTGAATTTGGTGGGCAAATCCTTACTGCTCACATAGTGAACAATACACAGACATTTATACCAGTAACCACTAACTCCTTTTTAAAGGCAAGAAACACCCAAACAGTCTTAATCCAAAAATATCAAATTGTTCATTCTTAAACGAACAAAATGAGGAAACTTACGTTGAGGGGGCTTGCAGCAAAGAGTAGGCAAGATAAACAGCAACCATTGCCCAAACGCCCCTAACAGATAAAAAACAAAACAATTACACGATTTCTTACGCAATTAAAAAATGATTGGGTAAAAACATGCCTAAAATGTACACCTTTTCACAGAAGTAGCAACATCGCCGGAGGAAGTACTTTGCGGTTCAAGAGCTCCACTTGCCCAACTGCAATAGTGATTGTTAGTGTTTGAATTTTAATGATTGACAACTTGTTGATACAGGAAAATAAGAATAGGAAGCACCAAGCCTCAGCCAACTAAAATTCCTAAATCTAAGCAAGATTTGGGAGGGTGATGGACCACAAATCAAGGAATCAAGAACCAAGAATCAAATTGCACAAGGAAGGTAGATCTACCGCCGTTAAACAAGAAAGAAAGATTAAACAGTCATACAGGAGACTCTTTCTACATAGCAGCAAATAAATAAAGTACCAACTGTCCAACTTCAAAAGGAAGGAAGACCAATCAGTGATCCCTTAAGAAAGAAGACACTGTCCAATGTCAAAAAAGCAAAGTTGTATCATCAAAGGAAGACCAATCAGTGATCGCTTAAGAAAGAAAGAAGGCGGTACCAAATGTCAAACAAGCAAAACTGTGTCATCAAAGAGCTGACCTTTAGCCCAAACTTATTCTTGGAAATAGGATCAATCCAGACCTATTTTCCAAGAATCCAATCTCCTGGATTACTTTAGAAGATCTTCAAATGGTCATTCCTCAAAATTGCCATTTAGAAGGCCTTTGAAGAAAGAAGACTAATATACAAATAGTCTATACCTTGTCATGTTGTTTACTCTACTCTTAACAAACATTGTATTTCCCAATGATTTGCTGTTGCGTAAAAGCAAGAGGAGAGAAAATGTATTGTTGGTGAGTCTATTGTATCAAGAGATGGTATGAAAAAAAGAATTGACTGTGGTCATAGGATTTACACTCCACACTCGGTACAAAAAACAAATTCAAAGAACTAGAAAAGAATAACCTTGCAACCCAATGAGACAGGACTAAGATCCATTTTGGATCCCAACTAGTATAAAAATATCCCGATTCATTTTCATTCTTCTCTTTCATTTTTAGCTATTAACTATGTTGAAATTATTTTCCTATAGTCAACTACTGGGATCAAGTATTCGACTGGAAAAACAGAAAGGCGGGCAATTCACCGCCTCTTACATTTTAAATTGGTATTGGAGCTTGGTCTCACAATGATCTGCCGTACAGGAGGTGAGAAAAAATTATAGCACAACAAATCATTGGCACACTATTTCAAGAAAGAACTTCTCAAATTAGACCTCCCTACTTTGTCAGTATGCACTTCTCACATTGGAAAGCAAGGATGGAAACCTTTATAAAATCAGATGATGTGAAGGTTCGGAGGCCATGAGATATTCCTACCCCTGCCTCAAAGAAAACAAACGAAGGCCAAACATCAGCAGCTCCAAGCTTGAAGAACTATACTGAGAAGAATATGAATAAGATATCTTGTTGTGCAACGCCCAAGGAAATGTAGGATAAGTTGGAAGTAACTTATGAAGGAACTGACAAAGTTAAGGAACCATTGTCAGTCTGCTAGTGTGTGAATATGAACTTTTCCGGATAAAGGAAGGAGAATCCATTGAAAGCATGTTACTCACCTCAACAAGATAATCAGTGTTGAAAGCTTCAGGGAAGACACATCCTCAGATTGAGCACATATAAGAATTCTCAGAAGTGTAGCACCTCAATGGCATGTTAAGGTTGTTGCTCTTGACAGCATGAATCTCAACTCTTACATATGAGGAGATATCGTTGCTTTTAAGAAAACTGACGAAACAGGCGAGGACCGGAAGACAACCCAAAAACACTGTAGCTTTCAAAGGCTACAGAAGAAGATTAAATAATTGAAAGATGACGTAGCACTAATCACAAGATCAGCCGTGGACTCCATCAGAAGGTCATGAAACAATTGAAAAGGTACGCAAAATTTTTCAGATTGTAAATATATTACTGATCAGAGCAGGAATGACGGAAAATGCTTTGGCCACATTGCAAATGATTGTCCTCAATCAAGAAGCGAACACTCAAAAGGCCCTTAGAAGAACAAAGCATTCAGCACTTGGAGTGATGAAGATAGGTTGGACATGAAGCTGACGATACTGTCCAATGTCTGCTTCATGGCCATTGGAGAATCTAGACAGGAACACCACAAGAAAAAAGTTATATGATATCTTGACAGTGCGTGTTCAAATCACGATTGGAAATAAAAACTTCTTCAAACCAGTAGCCGACTATAATGGTGGATGCATTCGTTTTTACAATCCTTTTAATGAATCATGTAATATTACTAATATATATCTTGTGAAAGATCTAAAGTATAACGTCCAAAGTATCAACCATGTGACTTAGGTATCGAAGAACGTTTTAGAAGAACGGGTTGCATCATCGAAGATGTATCTTTTTAGCCTATACTTCCAGGTAGTAGAGATAAAAACATATATGTTTTGGATTCTGTCAAAAACACTAAAGACCACACATGCCTGACCTCTATTTTTGAAGCTCCATGACTATGGCATATGAAACTCGGTCACGCAAGTATCTCCCTCACTCAGAAACTTGTCATACTTGATCTAGTCATGGGGCTACCCAAGTTAGATTTTATAAAAGATCACATTTGTGATGCATGTCAAATGGGTAAGCAAACCAGAAGCTCTTTTATTTCTAAGAAATTTGTGTCTACTTCTAAACCTCTGCAGCTACCAAACATGGACCTTTTTGGTCCTACTATAACTGCAAGCATGGGTGGGAAGAGATACTGTTTTGTGATTGTAGCTGATGACTCTCATTTTACATGGGTTATGTTTTGGCTCACAAGGATAATTCTCTAAAAGAATTTTGAGTTTTTCCGTGAAAAAGGTTGAAAGAGAGATGAGCTACTATATGACGGATTTCTCGGTTATAGAAAAAAAGAGAGAGGAGCTACTATATTACCTCAATAAGTGATCACAGAGGAGAATCTGAAAATAAGGCATTTGCGAATTCTGCAATGAACAAGGTTTACAATCACAATTTCTTCTCTCTTAGACCTCCTCAATAGAATGAGTGGTCAACAACAACATACCCAGTCAAATCCTACAAGTGGAGTTTGGGGAGGATAAAATATACGCAGATCTTACCACTACCTCATAGAAAGAGAGAGGTTGTTTCCAGAAGACCCTCAACTCAAATATCTCAGCCCCAAAAGCAAAAAAATACTATATGACTAACGATTAGAATGAAAAGCAATTGATAATTTTATAAATACACAAAAAGTAGAAAAATAAATGGCAGAGAATAACAACACAATATATAAAGACGCACTAGTCCTACTAACCTACTACATCACAAGGCAAGACAACATCCTACCCCTACTAGCCTACTAACCTTCTATCCTAATACGCGACCTTCATTCTTTTCTATCTAAAGTCATGTCATCAGCGATATGAAGTTACGCCACATCCTGTCTAATCACCTCCCGACAATACTTTTTCGATCTACCTCTACCCCTTCGTGTAACCCCTAAATCCAACCTCTTGCACGGACTAATAAGTGTCGACACTCCCCCTCTGCACATGCCCAAACCATCTCAGTCTAACTTCTCTCATCTTGTCTGCCACAGAGGTCACCCATAACCTCTCCCAAATGATCTTATTCCTAATCTTATCACACCTAGTATGTCTACACATCCATCTCAACATCCTCATCTCCGCAACCTACATCTTCTGAGTGAGTTTTTGACTGGCTAGCTCTCCACCCCATATAGCAAAGATGGTCTAACCATTATTTTGTAAAACCTATCTTTTAAGTTTAGGTGGTATTGTCTTATTACATAATACTCAAAGGCAAACCTCTATTTTATCCATGTTGCCCAGTACAATGTGTGACATCATCATCAATATCGCCACTACTTTGGATGATGGACCCAAGATATTTAAAACTCTCTCTCTTGGGAATAGATTGAGTGGCAAGTCTCACTTCGATGTTCGCTTCATCACTCGCAACGCTGAATTTGCACTCCAAGATCATCGAGCATTCACTAACACTTCATTATTGGGTTGAATCAGTTAGCACAGCCTTATCGCATTCTAAACTTATGTCTTATCAGACCTATCTAAAAGAAGACTCAATACGAATTATGGAATGGTAAGAAGCCAAATATCAAATACTTACATCAATTTGGCCGCAAGTGCTTCATTCATAATAATGAAAAGGTGAGTATTGGTAGGTTTGATCCACGAAGCGACAAAGATATTTTTCTTGGTACTCAACTCCAGTAAATCTTACAAAATTTTTCATAAGCACAATTCAAATATTGAAGAATCCATTCATGTCATCTCCCCATGTCTTTGTTATTCTTCTTTTTTGACATCATTCAAAAAGGAAAATATAGGAGCATAATAACACATACATTCAACAAAAGCATAGAGATAATTGCATATAAACAATAAAAAATTTAAAAATAGATCATCCATTTTAACTTAAGTTTAACATAAGATCAACCAAACAAATTAAACCTATTGTCCTGATAAAGGCAAAACATAGAAACAACTTTTAGGAACACAACAAATTGGTAACAGATGGTGTTGACAGTAGCTTCCTTCAGGTTTTCGAACTTTGAGGCCAAATTGGCAGCAATCCCTTCTCCAAAGGCTTGAATAATGGTAGCCACCTTTGGTAGCTTCCTCGATGACACGATCAAGCTTGATGCGAATTTTTGCAACATCAAAGCTCGTTTCCTTCATCGCGTCATTGATCTTCTTCATCTGAAACTGGGTGCCAATGAGAATGTCCTTGAAGTTTTCATGCTCTTCATCCAGGGCAACAAGTTCTGCTAGAATATATGCATAATGATCTGGAGGGATGGAGGAAGAAGGAGCCTTGACTTTGGAGGAGGCGGCAACAATAGAATCGTCAGACTTAAGAACCCAGGGGTCTTCACTCTTCAGTACGGACAGCCCATACTTTTGAATGCCTTGGAGTTATAGTATTGCTTAATAGATAGAAGAGGAATGTCAACCACGCTGATGTTGTTGGCCTCGAGTATTCGAGAGATGATCATGTCATAAGGGATCAGAAGCAACTTCAATCATTTAGTTGACCACGAAAGAGAAAAGCTTGATTGTTCGACGAGAAACGAGACAATAGCTGAGGAGTGTATCACGCCCAGTAAGAGAGGACAATGAACCAACACGGGGTAGGAGAGTGGTAGCAACAATGTGAGCTATTACCCTAGTTTCAAAAGAGAGATTCTTAGGACCCAGTTAGGAAGGAAGAGGGTCGGAGTTATCAAGAGCAATAAACCTCTTGGCTTCTTCAATGAAACATCAAAGTCAGGAGGCCAAGCATTTCCCAAAGAAGCATAGAAGCCAGAACTATGGATTTGAAAGATATGATCAAACTTTGAAAAATGTCCCTTGTTTGATCTCAAATTGTACCTTGTTTGATCATATCTTTCAAATCCATACTTCTAGCTTCTATGCTTCTTTGAGAAATTCTTGGCCTCCTGACTTTGATGTTTCCTTTGAAGAAGTCAAGAGGTTTATTGCTCTTGATAACTCCGACCCTCTTCCTTCCCAACTGGGTCCTAAGAATCTCTCTTTTGAAACTAGGATAATAGCTCATATTGTTGCTACCACTCTCCTACCCCGTGTTAGTTCACTGTCCTCTCTTACTCGGCATGATACACTCCTCACCTATTGTCTCGTTTCTCGTCGAAAAATCAATCTTTCCTCTCTCGTGATCAATTATATGATTGAAGTTGCTTCTGATCCCTTATGTCTACCTTATGGCATGATAACCTCTCGAATACTCCAGGCCAACAACATCAGTGTGGTTGACATTCCTCCTCTCACTATTAAGCAATGCTATAACTCCAAGGCATTCAAAAGTATAGGTCCGTACTGAAGACTCCTGGGTTCTTAAGTCTGATGATTCTATTGTTGCCACCTCCTCCAAAGTCAAGGCTCCTTCTTCCTCCATCCCTCCCGATCATTACACATATATTCTAGCAAAACTTGTTGCCATGGATGAAGAGCATAAGAACTTCAAGGACATTCTCATTGGCACCCAGTTTCAGATGAAGAAGATCAATGACGCGATGAAGGAAACAAGCTTTGATGTTGCAAAAATTCGCATCAAGCTTGATCATGTCATCGAGGAAGCTACTAAAGTGGCTACCAGTATTCAAGCCTTTGGAGAAGGGATTGCTACCAGCTTGGCCACAAAGTTCGACAAACTGAAGGAAGCCACTGTCAACACCATCTGTTGCCTATTTCACAAATGATCTGTGTTCCTAAAAGTTGTTTCTATGTTTTTCCTTTATCAGGACAATAGTGTAAATATTTTTGGTTGATGTTATGTTAAACTTAAGTTCAAATGGATGATCTCTTTTTAAATATTTTCCTGTTTTTTATATGCAATTATCTCTATGCTTTTGTTGAATGTATGTGTTACTATGCTCCTGTATTTTCCTTTTTGAATGATGTCAAACAGAAGAACAGCAAAGACATGGGGGAGATGATACGAGAACAAAGACAGGGAGCATATAAGCCAAACAGTAGGGGAAGAGGTCAACTACACAAATAAAGTCGACTAGACAGGGAAGTTGACTACCTCCTTTAAAGTTGTCCTCATCAAAAAGAGGGAGATTATTAGTATTTGAATTTTAATGATTTTGACAACTTGATGCAGGAAAACAAGTATAGGAAGCACCAAGACACAGCCAACTAAAATTTCTAAATCAAAGCAAGATTTGAGAGAGTAATGCACCACAAATCAAGGAATCAAGAACCATGTCAAATTGATTAAGGAAGGCTGATCTGCCACTGTTAAACAAGGAAGAAAGATTCACCAGTAACACAGGAGAATCTTTCTACATGACAGCAAATAAATCAAGCACCAAAAGACCAACTTAAAGGAAGGAAGACCAATCAGTGATAGCTTAAGAAAGAAAAAAGACTGAGCCCAATGTCAAACAAGGAATGTTGTGTCATCAAAGGAAGACCAATCAGTGATCGCTTAAAGAAAGGAAGAAGATAGTGCCCAATGTCAAACAAAGAAAGCTAAGTCATCAAAGGGCTGCCTTTAGCCCAGGCTTGTTCTTGGAAATAGGATCAATCCAAACCTATCTTCCAAGGATCAAATCCCTTGGATTGCTTTAGAAGATCTTCAAACGGCTATCCTCAAAAAAGCTATCTAAAAGGCCTTTGAAGAAAGAACACTATAATATACCAATAGTCTATACCTTCTCATGTTCATTGCTCTACTGTTAACAAACATTGTACTCCCTCCGTCCCATTTTATGAGACAACCTTTGACTTGGCACGGAGTTTAAGGAAAAACGGAGGACTTTTGAAACAAGTGGTCTAAAACAATTTTTAGATATTTATATGACTGGAAATCATTTCATTAAGAGTAAAAAAGAAATTTTAAATTAAATTATTTCTAATATACTAAGATGACATTCTTTTTGGGACAGACTAAAAAGAAAAGGATTCTTCATAAAATTGGAAAAAGGAGTATTTCCCTAGTGATTTGCTATGTATTTAAAAGTGAAAGGAGAGAATATATTGTTCATGAGGCTATTGTATCAAGAGATTGTGTGAGAAAAAAAATTAATTGTAGTCATAGCCCATAGGATTACTCTGTACAAGAAACAAATTCAAAGAACTAGAAGAGAACACCCTTGCAACCCAAGGGAACTGGACTAAGATCCATTTGGATCCCAATTAATATAAAAACATCCCGATTCATTTTCATTTCTGCTCTTGTAGTTTTAGCTATAAATTATTTTTGCAGTTATTTTCATAAAGTCAAATACTGGGATCAAGTAGCCGACTGAAAAAATAAAAAGAAGGCAATCCACCCCCTCTTGCACTTTCAATGATGACATAAGTCAGAACATACAGACATTAACTTCATGTCCAATACAAAATCACATTAGAGGCAAGTGCGCAAAAGTTGACCCAGACACCAATGTCACAATAAAAACTAACAAATAAAATAAGCAGCAAAATTCTATAGTTCAATTTCTTGCGGCATTAATACCCCCCACACACCCCAAAAACAAAAATAGACACGACATGCAAATAATTAAACTTGACAAAATAGTATTCAAGATGGACCTTGGGGGAACCAGCAAAGACTAAACAATAATTAGAAACCTTTTAAGAGCTTCATAGTAGTCTAAAAACTCAGTCACAAGAAAGAACTAATGCCTATAATTTATAAACAATGATTTATAGAAGCTGCCAACTAAGCAACTTACATGAGGAAACATGCACCAATAAGCAACAATGTAATAGTACGAGGTTTGTATGCCCAAGCGGTCCACGGATCCAGCTCTTCATCGAAACTCCGTGGCAGACTATGATTACCATTTTGAATGGTAACAAGATTCCTTTTGTTACCTTTTTTGTAACCATTAGGTTCCATATGCCTGGCCTCACAAAATTCAACTCCTTGAGCCCCTTCACTGCACACAAAAGATAAATCATTCCAGGATGACATGTGAATGTAGAAGAGTCCAGGTACAGATAATGGGAAAGATAACAACACAGCAATAACATCACAAGCAAAAGGGCACCCCTATTAGGCTAAAGCCCGTATCTATTTAATGCAGTCCCAAGTAATACCTTGCTAGACAATTACACAATCCATAATAAGTAGATTTCATCCCTAACAAACAAACAAAGATGAGGACGGAAGTGATTGGAAGAGGCAAAAAAATGGGGAAGGGGGGAAGAATCTCAAACAAAGTAAAGATAGGAATTCAAACAATCTCACATCTACCCAAATTTGACTAGTATGAATTATGATAAGCTATTGAGCTACAGCCCATATCTATTTACTGCAGTCCCAAGTAATACCATCCTAGACGAGCACACGATCCAGAATAAGTAGACTTCATCCCTAACAAACAAAGGTGAGAACAAAAGTAATTGGAAGAGGCAAAAAACTTGGGGGG
>DF359641.1:57561-72497 GCA_000787875.1 Solanum virginianum
TATCTTAAGAAGATAGAAAAGTTATTACCATCAACTAAACGAATAATGAAAAAGAGACAATATAAACGGAAATAATAGCAAGAAAATAAGGTAATGAAATTATATAATAGCAAATAGCAATAGTGATTTAAAGATGGAAAAAAAACAAGAAGAAGAATAATCATATTCTAAAATGGGAAAGAAATATGTTTGCACACCTACTACTCTTCTAACCTAATCATCGACTTTCACATTCTTCTATCAAGGAATATGACCTTGGTGAGTTAAAGTTGTATCATATCCTGTCTAATCACCTTAATATTTCTTAGATGTACTTCTACCATCCTTAAATCCGCAATGTCATCTCTCACACACATCTAATTGTCATCTACACCACTATTCTTTACATGTTCAAACCATCTCAATCTTACTTTTCCCCTTTTATTTTTCAACGATGTCACCTCCACCTTATTTCAAATAATTGTGTTTTTAATTTTATCTCTCACGGTATGCCTAGACATTCACCTCAGTATTCTTAGCTCTGTCACTGTCAACTTTGAAACAAGAGAGTTCTTGATTGGCCTATAGTGTTCCCCATAGAGCATACTCAATCCAACCACCACTCTATGGAATTTATTTTTAGACTAGATGACATATTTTTAATATACAGAACACTAGATATCGTTACAAACAAACAAAAAAATAACACTAGATATAAGCTTTTATTTCATTCACCCACCTCATTCCAATACAATGAGTGACATCTTAATTCATCAATCTCTCCATTATCTTGGATTACTGACTCCCAATACTGAAAATTTTCTTTCTTAGGAAAGAAAGTGTATCCAGTCTCACATCTGGGTCCGCTTCATGAGACACATCACTGAACTTATACTCTAAATATTCAGTTATGGTTCTGCTCAACTTGAATTTTTTTTACTCCACGGTCTATCTCTAAACTTTCAATTTTCACATTAAGTCTACATCGTATCTTATCAATTAATATTATATCATCTGGAAAAAAAAACATATACCATGAAATCTTTCCTCCAATATAATGTGTCAGTATATATGTCCATGTCAAACTAAGGTCTGTTTGGAAAGCCACCTGATAATTGAAACTGATGTAATTACTAGGGTTGTAATTACACACCCTGTAATTACAAACTGTACTCTAATAATTATATTGTCCTGTTTGTTTGTCAGAATATAATTACAGTGTAATTTCCATTGTCTTGTTTGGAAGGACAAATGTAAGTACACATTTTAATTAACAAATCAGATTTTAAATACATAATATTATTACTTATTTTTTATTTAAAAAGAAAAGGTAAAAAAGTTTGATGTGTAATTACATCATGTAATTACACCAATTCCTAACTCCTCCTTGGGAATTGAAGAGTATAATTATACAACTTCAATTCCACTCTTACCAAGTAATTACTTGGTTGATCAAACAAACCAAAGAGTGTAATTACACTCAATTACATCAATTCTCAATTACATAGGGACTTTCCAAATAAGCCCTAAATAAAAATATATTAAATAGTTTCTGAAACATCAAAAAGTATTTTAAATTATCTTTCATGATTCTAGCCCAGATATTAACGTCATCATATATATTCTTAATCATCTTAAAATAAGCTACGAAAACTCCTCTAGAACTTTGTCGTAAATTTTCTATAAATCTATATAGATTATTATTTTGATGAACTATTGTACTAAAAAATTTCATTTACATTTCCAACAAAAAAATTTCAGAATTTTGTTGTGAATTTTTTTATAATTTTGTAGATCACTATTATTTTGTACTTCTAACAGTTTTCTTAACAAGAAGTTGGGTACAATGGGGCCAAAAACAATTAAATGAAGTGTTAAAAGCTTAATATCTTTGTTGAAAACGAGAGATGCCAAATAGAAAGAGACAATTTCTAATTCGTTTCGTGTTCATTTAAGACACTTCCATCAATATTTTTTTTTTAATTTAACATAGAATATAGAGTTTGATTGATCGGAGAATATGAATAGCTCAATTGGTTGGTTACCTGAACTCTCACCTTATTGGTGAGGGTTCGATTCTCCATATTATAATTTCCTAATTTAAACTGCTTATGATTTTATTTGGGGAGATTCGTTACCTATTAAAAGAAATTCATATTCAAGTTTAAATTCAAAACATTTGATTAAGAGAAGAATAGCCTCATCCAATACATTATATTCTTTGATGGTTTTCCATCAAGTCTCAATCATTTTAATAAATTAAATTTATTTAAATATCTTAACATTTTGAAATAACAAGTTTCTCTACCTCTATGAGATAGTGATAACGTCTGCATTGTTGTTAAATAAATAAAATAAAAAGATATTTATCTTTTTTCCCCCATAATCACACTTAATGTTCCAATCTTGAAATGTCAAGTCAAATATTTCTCTCTCTCTCTCTTTTATTTGTTATAACTGTAGATTTTATTAGCAGATTTGTCAATATGTGCAACTTTAAATTGAAGATGTGGACATAGTTTCAATCTCAGAGTTCATTTCTTTTGATTCTATTGATGCTACTGAGTCAAATATTTCTTTTATATATATAACGCTGTCAAATATCAAGTTAAAGACGGTATTGAATTTTTAAAAATTAAATAACTATTAACTCAAAAATAACCTTAATATGAACGAAAGACCGCATTAAATTTAAAAAATTAAATAATTTTTCGCTCAAAAATAACTTTTTGATCTTTTAAATATCTTGTAAAGATTTTCAATTGAACATTATAATACTATTGTTTATATGATGGAATAATTACCTAAATACACTTTTTTATTTACCTTATTTACTATTATTCCTTACCATTTCAAAAAAAAATTAAAATCCCTCCTTTTTTTTTTTTCTAAACATCAATTAAGCCGGATACTTAAATTTCAATCCTTAAAATAAAATATTTTCTCTTCCTATTCTCACTCTCCAATATCTTCCTATTTTCTCTTCTAAAATCGCAATAGGTACTTATCAGTTTTTTTCATTTTAATTTTGTTCTCTTTCCTTCCAATCAATTTCAACCCGTTCTGTAGTACGTTCATATTCTCCTATCTTCTTCTTCTTTTTTAAATTTTGTATTCGTCTTCTCCATCTACTTTTTTTTTAAAAAAATTTGTATTCATCTTCTTCATCTTTTTAAAAAAAATGGATTTAGATCGTTTTGTTGTATCAAATACATAGTGAATGAAGCAATATTGGATTAGTTGTATTTTTTTTTTTTGTATCAAATGCAATAGTAATTGACACAACGTTGGAATTCTATGTATATTGTATCAAATGCAATAGTGGTTGATGCAGTGTTGGAATTTTGTGTAATTTTATATCAAATGCAACAGTGGTTGACGCAGTATTAGAATTTTGTGTAATTTTGTATCAATACAACAGTGATTGACACAGTGTTGAAATTATGTATAATTTTGTATCATGATTGAATTTTGTGTAATTTTGTATCAAATACAACAATGCATGATATAATGTTGGATTGTGTAATTTTGTATCAAATAAAAACGTACATGATACAATATTAAATTATGTGTATTTTTTGTATTAATGCAACGGCAATTGACATAATGTTAGAATTATGTGTATTTTTATCACATGCAACGATGATTTAATGTTGAAATTGTGTGTAATTTTGTATTAAAATAAAACAACGCATGATATAATATTGAAGATGAAGATTATAGAAATTTTTGGAATTGATTAGGAAGAATTGTTTTGATTTTTTGATTCGTGAGAAAATGTTGGGAAGCAAAAAGATTTTTAATTATGAGAAATTGTTACGAATGTAAAAGATTGACATTAATTACATCAGCGAGATTTTAGGAAGTAAAAATTAATTTTTACATGTTAGTTCCCTTTTCGCTCAACTAATTAGTAAATTAATGTGTCGCTAATTTTGTATCCGGCTGCAACTGGATTTATCCGTTCAAATTTTGAGGAGTTTTTTGTAAATTAAAAAAGGGTAGGGATAGATTGTAATTACTACTTTACACTATGTGATTCGTAAAAAATCTATAATTTTTTTTTTATTATATTCTCAATTTATTGTCATTGAGTTAATGTTTTTGATAGGGCCCTTATCAATTAATGGAGGTAAAATGATAAACTTATCATAACAATAATTATTTTTTAATAAGTATGTCAAATTAAATTTTTGACAATTAAAAATAAACGAATGAAGTAAATAAAGATGAAAGAATTAACAAAAAATATATAGGTCAAATTATAAATTTAATTAATTTTTTCTAGAGAATTGTGCAAAAAATTATCTTGTGACGATCAAATGGGGACAAAGGAAGTACCAAAATTTATTTTTTTTGACGAACTTAAAATGAATCAAAATGATACTTATTTTGAGAGGAATCGTTAATATTGTAATCTTATTAAATCTTTAACTCATCAAGTTATAATTGATTAATTTTTTTTTCAGTCTGACAACCTTTTCACCCTCATATGTTATTGAGATTTGACAAATGTCAGGTTTCATTATTTTAGAGCACCCCATATTTGACATTCAATCAAACATGGCTTAGATTCAAACAAGATTAGATAAACCATCATTTGCGGTGATATAGTATTATAATATCTCCTTAGTCTCGATTTATGTAATATTGAATTTAAAAAATATTTTTGTAAGAATATTATAATCTAAAATCAATCATAAATATTTATTTGACTATAAATATTTTATTAATAATAAAATAAATATTTTAAAATTAATTAATCAGTTGAACACTATATATTTTCTTGTTTGATTCATGCCATTGTTCCAAGAGATTGGCCTAGTGGTCAAAATAATATTCAATTTGCATATTGGGAGTTTGAATTTGAGTGATCTCTTAAATTTGGATTTTTAAGTTAGTGAACAAGTGCATCCTTGCGGATATTTAGAATTATTCAGGGTCGTTTGGTTGGGAGCATGCTATTTGGGATAATTAATTTTAGCATAAATTATCGTGCATCATATATTGGGATAAGTGTCGCGCCCTGAAAAACTATTCTTGGCGTAACCGACACTCAAAAACTATTGCTAGTCCCCAAGCGAACCACTTGACCTCATCACATTCATTCATTCATACATTCTAAAAATCAGCGAAAGATATAAGGAAGTAAATGGGCACACCAACATCTAGTCTCAAAAATAATATTATAAATAAAAGGGCTAGTAGAAAGAAACTAACTCAACAAGTCTTAACATCAACATTAGACTCTAGTCAATAAAGCCTCTATCACTATCAAATGGTGCCAAGGACAAACCCATGACTACCTCAATCAAAATAAAGCTAATCAAATCTAACTCTAAAGCAAGATGAAATAAATATAATGAATCCTCCGAAGTAGGAGAGGCTCACCAATCAGCTAAACATCTCAAATCCTCAACGATGCACCTGTTGATGATCTCCAGATCTTGTATTTACTTCATGAAATGATGTAGTCCTAGAGGGAGATGTCAGTACGTGAATGTACTGGTATGTAAAATAGCTGAGTGAAATTGAAACAGGTAGAATAATATAAAAAATAATATCAACTCAATATAGAAATCAATCAACATGTCAAATATCTATCTAAAAAATTAATAAATAGTAGACAATGACCCATCAACCAATCAACTCATCAATAAAATATGACTCATCTCAGAGGGACTCATCTCAAAGGAACTCAACTTAACTCATCTCATCTTATCTTGACTTAGAGGGACTTATCTTGACTTAAAGGGACTCATCTCAACTCATCTCATCCCATCTCGACTCAGAGGGACTCATCTCATCCTATCTCGACTCAGAGGGACTCATATCAACTCAGAGTACTCAGTTAGGAACTTTTTAGGAGTTTCTCTTATCCAACAACAATCATTTATGAGCCAGTTATTGTACAACAATCAACGCTAATGTTGCCACAACCATTCTGTACTTGCCAGGTAGAGAACGAATCGTAACCACATGGACAAGTCCAAATAGAGTCAGCAAATCTATAAGTCCTCTATTGATTTCAGGGACTTCTAATTAGAGGAGACCTGATTAATATGATGGTCCAGATCCTCCCATGACTTAATGCTCAAAAAATAATCCATCTAATCAAACTATCTCAATTAGCCTCACAGAGGTACAATCCTTCAATTAGTCTCATAGAGACTCTAATCATCTCATCAATCAACATCTCAATCAATAGCTTAAGGCTTAGAACAATCATTAGAGAATAATCAAAAACACAAATCTTTAGAGATCATTTATGGAGACTCAAGGGACTATCAAGTTCTATCATCTCATCATCATTCTCACCTCATGCATGTACAGTACTCAAAAACCTTCAACTCTCATCTAAGATCATCTATGGGGCACATGGAAGAACAATATCATGTTTTCGTTTAGCCTTACATATCTGGAACCAAGGTAGACGATCAATTTGGTACGACTCCATCTTGAACTCTTTAACTCCTGGCTCTTCTCTATTCTGTTTTAGCCCTAGCCCTTTTTCAGAGACTTAGAATGGTTTAAGAATGGTTATATACCATTTTTACGCTTAAAACGACCTATTTTGGTCATATATTAAGTCTAAGAGGGGTTTGAAAAGGTCTAGGATGCCCCTCATGAAATTCGATAAAAGTTAATTTTTGGAACACGGGGTCCGCGACGCGAACCGCTTATTTTTCAGTATTTTTCATCAAATATCCTCCGAAATCCCATAGAAAGTGTTTGGAATAAAAACTAAGTGTTGGTCCGCATCGCGGACCTATCGTGCACCCTCACTGGTTCATAATTTATTCCAAAAAAATATTTTTTGACCCAGCTGCTCTAAAATCGGGTTGAGACCATTTTTCCACTCAATTTCTCATGCTGATTGCATATCGGGTCTGGGATTCACAAATGGTGCATGGAAAGATGCATTGCGCGCACATCTCTATTGTAGGGGTATTTTGATAATTTTACCGGGTGTTACAGTATCACCATTTATAACGAAGGAGATGGAGGTGGCGGTGAGAATCTAATAGAGAGAGAAAGAAAAAAAAAAGAAAAAATATTTGATCAATAGAAAAGGAGTAACATTTTTAGATATAATTTTCTCCTATATTAGTGCTAACAGAGTAAATAATTCCACTTTAAAAAGTTTAAGAATAATAGAAACATTCTCTTGCTCATTGAAGGAAATATATGTCATAAAACTTCAATAATAGTTAAAGGAGATGTCTATACCTTCTTTTCTTTTTTTTTTAAATTCATTGCAACAACTTAACAAAATTACTTTTATTGAAAATCATAATGTACATTAATCAAACCCAATAGTAAGTCGTACAAAATATGATGAAGCCTCATCTAAAACTCAAACGTGAAGGTGTCAAACCAAGGAATTTCATTAAGTATATTAACCTGAGGCTCTGATATTATTTTACCGTGACCTGAAATAGAGTGTGATGTTACTTGCCTTAACTCAACAGGACAAGTAAGTCTTAAACAATGATAATACAAGTAAAATAGAAATAAAGTGGAATTATAGTGAAAATAATAACTTAAGTAATCTAGATAGATGATCATTAAGCAATAAAACTAAGTATCCCAAAGCCAGTTGCTATGTGTACCAGCCTCTAAAATATACAGAAAAAAATATATAACTCTCCAATGTCTTTGTGTCCCAAAAAGAACAAAATATAGTATGGATCTCGAGGGCTTACAGAGGAGGCAAGCAGCTGCCTCTCTTGAATTCTATGTAGTTTTTATAATTGAAAAAATGGCATGAGGGAGCACTGATAGAGCAAAAAAGGCAACTGGAAAATTGACTTCGCAAGTGCTACCAGTAGACTAAAGGAACACATTGAAGAACCAAGTCCTATTACAGAGTTTATGTTCTATGAGTTTTTTAGTTCTTGGTTTTATGTACCCTTAGTTTCAGCAAGTTATAAACTAAATTAGGAATGTTTTCTTCAAGTTGGGATAACTCCAAGACTTAGGAACATATATCTTGGGAGGTTCATTTCGAAGTTTAGAAATTATAGTTCTTAGGGTTTTAAGAGTTGTAATTTGAATTTTTTCAGGCTCATTAATTTAGTGAAGTTTGGGATAAATCCTGTAGTGTACAAGTCGTGGTTCCTTAAACCTTTTGTGAGTTGGGTGTTTTTCACGTTAAAAATAATATATTCTTTACTTACTGCTTTTACTTTATTGCAACATGTTAGCCAACTTTTTTCACTCATAGGCTAATTTAAAGTAAATCACTAGGTCATGTGGAATATCAATTGATACCAGAGATGATTTTCTTATCAAAGGCTAACACCTATGAAAAAATCATGATGAATTCTACACCACCTCCATGACACAAAGAAGGACAATTAACTGTCAGACCTATGCTCTTTAATGGTTCTCACTTTGGCTGGTGGAAAACATGTGTGGAGGACTTTATATGGACCGAAGATTATGAACTATGGGATAGGATAATGTGGGAACAACAAACCTAATGAAAACAACTAAATATGGACAAGTTCCAAAGGTACAAAGCAAGTTCACTACTGAAGATCTAGAGCCCTTGGGAAGAATGCTAATGCCCAGAACATTCTGGTATGTGGACTAAGGCCAAATGAGTACAACATAATTTCAAAATGTAATACAGCTAAGCAAATATGGGATGCTTTGGTCAAGGCGATGAAGGAACCAGTTAGGCTAGACAATTTAGAGTTAACATGTTGTTTACTGAATATGAGACTTTTGAGATGAAGAATAATGAGTCTTTGCTAGAAATCATCACCAGACTCACAACTTTAATAAATGAATGGGTATATCTAGAGAAGATTCTCACTACTTAGGAACAAGTTGACAAGGTTCCAAGAGTTCTTCCTAATACAAAGTGGGATTTGAAGGTTATTGCCCCAAGAGAAGCTAAGGATATTTCCATCATATATCTAGATGAATTAGTGGGTAACCGTAGAACTTATGAAATGAACATGGAAGGTTAGAAGAAAGGGAAAGTTATGATGGAGAAAACACTGGCATTAAAGGTATCTGGTGATGAGGAATCTGATCTAGATGATGAACAAATTACTTTCCTAGCAAAGAACTTTAAGAAGTTTCTTAGAAAGGAAACAAATAGCAAGAAATGGTTCGCTGGCAAAAATCAGTCAGGGTACTACAAATGCAGAAAGGCTGATCATCATGTTAAACATTGTATGGAATGGAAATAGAGTGGAAGAAGGAAAGAGCCGAGAATGAATTAAAAGAGAAAGTTGCTAAGTAAAGAGAGAAAGAAGAATATGCCATGGTGGTCACCTGGGGATCAGATAGTGAAGAATCTTACACTGATAAAGTAGATGAAACTGCACTCATGATTGTTGGTGACTCAAATCACAAGGATGAAAAAAAGTTGAAGGTAAGTATTTTCCTAAACGAAAAACTGCATTTCTTTTTAGAAAGAAAATTAATCATGTGAATAAATGGCTTGATTGATGGTTTTCAAGAATTATCTTGTGAAAAAGATTAGTTGTTTGATGATTTTGCAGATAAAAAATTTGAACATTTGAGACTCAATCGATTCGTCGAGAATCAAATTCAAGGTCTTCTTAACCTAAATTAACTGAAGGCTCAGAAACATCAAAACACCCTCGGAACTCCTGAAAATTTTAGCAAAGCTCTTCCTAGATCTAAAATCAGCTTCTCAATCCGACAAAATCATTAGATGTCTAACTCGAGCACCCAAATTACAAATATTGACCAAAGTCAAATCTTAATCCAAAAATGACTCAAACTTTCAACTTAAGATCTCAAATTCACAAAATAACTCCAATTTCAGAAATGGTGATTCTTCTAGACTAAAATCATCTGGAGCTAATGGAACTATCAAAATTTTATCCAAGACTCGCAGTTAAGGTTGGTACCAAAAACTACTTTTAAGCAACTTAAGCCTTAAAACTCAAAAAATTAAAACTCTCATAACTTTTTAAGAAGATTCCAAAACTAGACCAATAAATAGAGCAAACATGACTCAGGACAACTATCGGGGGAGCAAAATGATAATTTTTTTTTAAAATTTTCTAAAAATGATCTTCAGGGTTGTTACATTTGGGTTGTAGGTCCAATAATCAAGATGAATATATTTGATTTGGCCCAATTTGAGTAAATATTTTGCCTAATGGGTTCAATTTATGTAGTCATTCCATTGATTTATTTTTATTTTGTCCAAAATCTATAAGGATATTTTAGGAAGATTAGTCAAAAAAATAGATCATACTTAACCTTAAACCTAAACTAGTCTATAAAATAAAGAAAAAGAGGAGCAGTCGATAACCTAAACAAAATATTCCTCAGCCACAATTGATGTTCTCCACCGATATTTTACCTCGAATATCAACAACAACAACATACTCAGTGGAATCTTACAAGTGGGGTCTAAGGAAGGTAGAATATACATAGACCTTACAACTATTCATAGAGGTAGAGAGGTTGTTTACTGGGAACCTCGTCACAAAAATTTTACCTCGAATATCAAAAGGACAAAAAGAAGGAAGCTTTCTTCGCTACCACAATTACATATCCATGTAAAAACCATTTTGCTTATCCCAAAGACACCATTTCCAGAATGTCATGGAAATAGTCATTTAACTCTAGTTTGTTAGGCCTACGCAGCGGAGTGAGCAATAAATTTTTAGGAGGAATAAATAAAATAAAATGGACACCAGAAAATTTAACGTGGTTCACCCAAAATTTTTGGACTACATCCACAAAACAACACTTCTACTATATTTCTTCTACTATTACAAATAGTAGACACAACTATACAATTTCTTCTACTATTACAAATAGTAGGCTTTCTGAGAAAAAATACCAAAAATAGTGAACACATTATTTCTTTTAGAAAAAATAATATTTCCTAAGCATATACTCAATTTTTTTCATAGACTATTTTATTTTATAGTCTATGGTATATCTCACAGAAAAAATGCTCACTTTCTCTCTGTGGCTCTCTCTGTATTTTTTCTCTCTTTTTGGAATGATATTAGAACTAAGGAGCAATTGCTCCTTTTATAGAGATGTTGACAGTCTCCTTTTTCAAAAGTTGGTGGCCAATACATATCATTTGTCAAAAAGTTGTTTTAACAATTTTTGACAAGCAAACCAATTCAAGAGATATACACAGCCTTCACTTGAACAGTTATTCAAATGGGTTGTGCAACATCTTTTGAAAAAATTCCCATATGGGCCCTCCATTTGGAGGGACCCACTCAATAATTTTCCCCCTCCCGACAAATGGAGGGTTCTGTTGTTCCTGCAACTGTTCAACAATACTCGAACTTCTCCCTTGGCAAAATCTTTGACATCATATTCGATCCATATTCATCAGTATAGATCTTTTGGAGTTGTAGCAGCCTCTTCTCAAATGCATCTGTTATCCAATGATATCTTTTGTCGATATGTTTGGACTTTGCATGAAATGAGCCATTCTTACAAATATAGATGACACTTTGATTATCATAGAACATTTCAAACTTGTTCTGTTTGACACCAAGTTCTTTAAGAAATTTCTTCATCCATAATAACTCTTTGCAAGCTTCTGTTGCTGCTATAAATTCTTCTTCTGTAGAGGATAATGCAATAAACTATTACAATTTCGACTGCCATGACACAGCTCCCCCTGTAAATGTAATCAGGTATCCTGATGTAGACTTTCTCAAGTCAACATTGCTAGCTAAATCTGCATTTGTGTATCTAACTAACACAGGTTCTTTCTCCCCAAAACATAAGCATATTTTGAATGTACCTCGAAGATACCTGAGAATCCATTTAACAACTGCCCAATGTTCCTTTCCAGGATTTGAAAGAAAATGACTCACTACTCCCACCGAGTAAGTAATATCTGCTCTGTACACACCATGACATATATCAAACGCCCAACTGCTGAGGCATATGGTATTATAACCATTTTTTCCTTCTCATTCTCAGTAGAAGGGCACATACTAGAATTTAATCTAAGGTGATTAACAAGAGGACAACTGACCGCTTTGGCCTTATCCATATTGAATATCTGAAGTACTTTTTCAATGTACTTATCTTGAGATACCCATAACTTCTTGGCACCTCTATCTCTTGTAATTCTTGTACCAAGAATTTATTTTGCTAATTCCAAGTCTTTCATCGCAAAAGACTTACTCAATTTTACCTTTAGACTGTTGATTCTTGAAATATTTTTCTCAATGATCAACATATCATCTACATAGAGTAGAAGGATAACAAAATCATCTTCAAAGAATTTATTTATAAACCCACATTAATGTGCAGTAGTTTTCTTGAAGCCTTGCCTTCATATAACAGACTCAAACTTCTTATACCATTGGATTTCTTGATAAACACGCATTGATCTACAATAGTTTTCTCAAAACTTTGCTCTCATATAATAGACTCAAACTTCTTATACCATTGTCTTGGTGCCTGTTTCAAGCCATATAAACTTTTCTTCAATCTGCAGACATAATCTTCTTTTCCCTTCACTTTGAAACCCTCTGTTGTTCCATGTAAATTTCTTTTTCTAGATCTCCATGTAGGAAGGTAGTCTTCACATCTACTTGCTCAATTTCTAAATTGAGACTTGTAGTTAGCCCTAGCACAGTACGAATGGATGTCATTTTCACAACAGGTGAAAATATCTCATCAAAGTCAATGCTCTTCCTTTGATTGAAACATTTAATGACCAATCTTGCTTTAAAGCGTGGATGGACTCCGTGTTCTTCATGTTTGATTCTGAACACCCATTTATTCTTCAATGCTCTTTTACCTTTAGGTAACTTCATGAGATCAAACATTTTATTCTCATGCAAGAATTTCATTTCATCTTGCATGGCTTCCATCCATTTTTCCTTGTTTTCATCATCCATCACCTCACTGAAGCTTCCCATCAGTCAGTTTAATGCACTGATCAGTTGGGTACCTAGTAGAAGGTTGCACATTTCTACTAGATCTTCTTAAAGGTACTGGAGACTCTCCAACCATTGGTGGTTGAGTGTGACCACCATCAATGTCCTCTTTTTCTGATTCATCTTCCTGGGAAATACCTCCATCATCTGCATCTTGTGGATGGTTATCATAAACCTCATCTTCAACTTAAGTTAGTACTTCTGTTGGAGGATTCAACCTTAAGCATGTTGAATCATTTGGAGTAAAGCATTCCTTATCTGTTTTATTTATATCCTTGATGGTTTGATTTTCAATAAAGACAATATCTTGACTCCTAATCAGCTTCTTATATACTAGATCATAGAACCTATAGCCAAATTCATCTTGAGCATAACTAATAAACATGCACTGTCATATTTTGACATCAAGCTTATGCCTTTCATCCTTCGGAACGTGGACGAAAGCTTTGCACTCAAATACTCGCAAATGTTTCTAAGAGACATTCTTTCCTGGCAAAATTTTCTTCGGAACTTCATATTAAAGGGGAGCATATGGTGAGCGGTTTATCATATATACTGCTGTAAGTAGCACTTCACCCCAAAAAGATTTATCTAGCTTTGAATGAAAAAGTAAATACCTTATTCTTTCTATCAAAGTTCCATTTATCCTCTCAACTAAACCATTTAACTATGGTGTCTTTGGAGGCGTCCTTTGATGTCTAATACCATACTTTTTGTAATAAGCATGAAATGATCCAATATACTCTCCGCCATTGTCTATACGGATACACTTGATGTTCTTCCCCGTTTCTCTCTCAACTGAGGCATGAAATTGTTTAAAGACTTCTAGCACTTGATCTTTGGACTTAATGGTATAAGCCCAGGTATTCCTCGAATGGTCATCAATGAAGGTCACAAAATCTCTGGCTCTACCAAGTGAATTTGGTAGTGAACCACACACGTCAAAGTGAATCAGATCCAAAACATTCTCTATTCTAGAAGCTGGAAAGCTATGGAACGAGACTCTATTCTGTTTCCCAGCTAAACAATCTTCATATTTCTTCAAGGATACCTGATCTAAATTAGGTAGAACTTTATCTTTCACCAATTTAGACATCTCTTTTTCACCAGCATGGCAAAGTATCTTATGTCATAAACGTGCGGTATTTTCATTTTCTATCATATTTCTAGATACATTAGAGACCTTTACTTGCATCACATACAGTTCTAAGAGTTTGTGTCCTCTTACAATGATAAGGGAGCCTTTGGTGAGCTTCCATTTTTCATTTCCAAACCTCTTTTGGAAACCTTCGTTATCAAGCTTGCCTATAGACATTTAATTTAGGCGTATGTTGGGAATGTGCCTAACATCTTTTAGAAGAAGTTTCATGTCATTCTCCATGTCCAAACAGACATCTCCCTTGCCATTAACTTTTGAAAAGTTTCTATTTTCCATCTTTACAACACCATAGTCTCGATGTGTATAAGATGAGAAGAGGTTTTTATGTGGTGGGCCATAAATGGTTGCACCACTATCAATTACCCAACTAGTCTCTTGAGTTAATTAACTAACAATCTCACTGTCATAACTGATGTTCAACTTGTCAACAAGATTTCCTTGTACATCATCACTACTTGTCTTTTCCTTCTTGTCTCTATTAATTTGTCGGTCACTCTTGAACTTTTGACAAAATTAGTTGATGTGACCTTTCTTCTTGCAGTAATGGCACTCGGCATTTGCATATTTGTTTGACTTTCCTTGACTCCTGTCTCTAAGCTTGAACCCTTCACTTGACTTCTCCCCCTCTTTTCAATAACCAGAACTTCTGATTCTGAGAAAGAGGTTGAACCTTGAGATCTACATCTCATTTCTTCATTTAATATACTATTCTTAATAGCTTCCATGCTTACTACACCATTTGGTGCAGTATTTGTCAAAGAACCTTTCAAAGTTTCCCATGACTTTGGTAAAGAAGCTAGAATCATAAAAGCAATTATCTTATCATCAAACTTTATGCCCATTGTCGATAGTTGGTCCACCATTCCTTCTAT
>DF359640.1:11831-22051 GCA_000787875.1 Solanum virginianum
ATATATATATATATATATATATATATATATATATATATATATATATATATATATATATATAAATTTTGGACAAGTGTTTGTTTGCAAAAATCAAGTCTTGAGCAAGGATATTTTTTTAAGGGGGAAATTTTGTCAAAAATCTAGTGAGCCATGTGTGTGGGTGGGACCAAGAGGTCCCACAACCTTATCATATATACATACATGTGTATATGTATTAATGTTCAAGATCAAAGCCTCATCTACTTAGGAAACTTGAGCAAAACTCCTCAACCTGGACAAAAAAAAACCCCTCGGGTTTGAACAGTACCAAGAACAAAGTTGTGCGTTTTCGATCTTTTAATTATTTTGACGCTTCAAGACTAGTATATCAAGTCCCCCAAACATCGTGGAAGCATTGGTTTGTCGAGGAAACACTTAGAAATTTAGAATTTGCGATTTGAGCTTCTTGAAGGCGAGCCTTGAGGCGCTCGACACTTCCATCAGAATGATATTTAATCTTGTATACCCATTTGCAACCTAGAGCTCTTTTATCAGGTGGTAATTCAGACATAATCCAAGTACCGTTGTCCTCCAAAGCACGTATTTCTTGGGCCATAGCCTCCCGCCAACCAGGGTCTCGCATGGCCTCAGAAAAAGAGAGAGGTTCAACGCCGGCATGAACTGCAGCTATAAGAGCACGATGGTGTGTAGAAAACTTATCAAACGTGCGAAAATGTGCTAAAGAGTAAGGAGTATCTGGGGAAGCTGACGGAGATAGGAAGGCCGAGACAGAACTCATACTACTTGTTGCATATGAAACAAAGTCGCGAAGCAATACCGAAGGCCGTTTCTCCCGGTGACCCCGGTTGAGGACTGGTTCAGTAGCGGCGGCAGGCAGCACTGCCGCAGTGTCGCCTCCCGATGAAGCAGTAGGTTCGGTGGTTGACTATGCAGCAGGCGACTGTGTAGCAGCAATATCGTCATCAAACCCGACAGTAACAGGAAGGGAAAGCGGAGCAGCATCCCTGGC
This sequence comes from Solanum virginianum, assembly GCA_000787875.1. NCBI lineage: Eukaryota > Viridiplantae > Streptophyta > Magnoliopsida > Solanales > Solanaceae > Solanum > Solanum virginianum. Next base: position 12,841 of record DF359640.1, read on the forward strand.
AAAAGCTTCGGCAAATGGAAATTTGTATTCATGGAACGTCACATCTCTGGACACGAAAAATTCTTCGGCATCCAAATCAAAAAGTTTCCAGCCTTTCTGACCATTAGGATAGCCAACAAAAATGTAGAACGTCACATCCCTGGACACGAAAAATTCTTCGGCGTCCAAATTAAAAAGTTTCCAGCCTTTCTGACCATTAGGATAGCCAACAAAAATGCACCTGCATCCCCGAGGTGCAAACTTATTTACCTTAGCACGTTGATTATGAGCAAAACATAAACAACCAAAGATGCGCATCTCATCATAATTAGGTGTGCTTCCACACAGTATTTCATAAGGAGTTTTATTTCCCAAAAGACTAAAAGGTGTACGGTTCATCAGATACACGGCCCCAAGGATAAATTCTCCCCAAAACGAAGCGAAAGGTTGGCCTGGAACATAAGAACACGAGCAACATTAAGGATGTGTTGATGTTTGCATTCCACCCGACTATTTTGCTGTGGTGTCCCAACACAGGAGGTTTGAAACAGAATGCCATGAGAAAATGATTTACAGAGATGGTTCATTAATACACATCTCCGAATCAATCCTACTGGACGTACTATATATCTTTTAACATATTACGTTAAGTTCGATTTTAACTTTGGCACAATACATTACGTAAATTCTATCCCATTATCGGAACGAACAATTTTGACGTAAGTGTCAAACTACCATTCAACCATGGCGAAAAAAGAACACATAACTTTCCTGACTTCACTTTGATCTCGTTATTGACTGAATGCGAGCAATCCCACAAAAGTAGTAGAGTCTATCCCATCTCTCACTGCTCCAATTAGGTTCCCTGAGAGTTGGTCCTGTATAACACATAAATTATCAGTAAATCAAAGTTCACACTTAGAATCTTCAACCAATTGTGCTACTAAAATTAAATTGCACGACAATCGTGGAACATATAAAACATTATTCAAAGTAAGGTGGCCAGATAAATTCATATTGCCAATCATGCTTGCAGGGACACATTGACCATTAGGTAGTCCTACCGTCCAATGATCAGCCTTCTTAGAATTAACAAGATAATCACCATTACCGGTAACGTGGTACGTAGCTCCACTATCAATGATCCACGAATAAATGTCACTCTTACCGGTCATACGATCAATAGGTTTAGCATTAGAATTAATTAAATTAACATGATGGGTGGCGCCGCTATCAACAATCCACGAATAAACATCACTCTTATCGCTCATGCGATCAACAGGTTTAGCGTCAAAATTAATTAAATTGAGAAGCGCCTGTACGTCCCCCGGCTTGAGTTGTGGCAGTGGAGGGTTGATTTCCGGTGTGCCCTCCCCATTTTAAATAGAATTAGCATAAACCATTCACCGTCCTCCAGTGCCCTGCCCGGAGAGATAGACTGCCCTTTGCCGCCGCAATTGCGATCCGCCCACCACTCCGGATAATCATATAACTTGAAGCAATTCCCAACTTCATGTCCCTTCTGTTTGCAGTGGGTACACTGCAGTTTTCCCTTGTCTAGGCGTTCAGTTCTGGAAGTTGGCTGATCAGCACGCAATGCGAACGCATGGGTTTCTTCTTGCACTGCCTTCCCCTAGCTATATCTCGAGATTTCTCCTCTTGAAGCATGGCTTGATATGCCCTATCAAGGGTAACCAGAGTAGGCTGAGAAAGCAGATTGGAACGGGTGACAGAGTAAAATTCATCATCGATGCCAATTAGGAATTGATTAAGCTTTTCCTCTTCACGATCTTCAGTGAATTTTCCAGCAACTCCACACATACAAGCGCCGCAACTGCAGGTATGCAGCGGCTTCAAGTGGCTCAACTCATCATACAGGGACATGAGTTGATTGAAATAATCATCGACGCTCATTCCCTTGGCCTAGTGACACCCCATGATGTTTTCCCGCAGTTGTTGAAGTCTAGGCCTGTTCACCACACAGTATCGTCTCTCTAGATAATCCCAAAGAGGCTTCGCTTTGACATGATAGGGTATCGACACGATAATATTCATATCAATACTTCTCAGTATCCAAGACACTATCATAGAGTTCACAGTTTCCCAATTGAGCAAATCTCTTGCTTCAGTTGGTTTCACAATTGTTCCGTCAACAAACACGAATTTTCTTCGTGCCTTCAAAGATAGCATGATTGATCTCGCCCACGCCACATAATTATCACCGGTAAGTATCACATGCGTGATAACATTTCCAGGTTGATCCCCAGACCCAAGGTAATATGGAGACGCCACATCAACATTTCCGTCGCCAGACATGATGACGAAACACTACAGCGCTGGTGCAGTTTCATCGCCGGATGTTCGCTGATAACTGGTTTTCATGCATAAGGAGAGCACACTACCCGAGGCTCTAATACCATGCTAGAGCTGCAATTAGGGTGTAAAAAGAATATCTACTATTACATAAGAATAAGAATATATATACATGAGAACAAGATGGACCCAAGGGTTAGATACAAGAGCTGGACCTCAGGAAAAATAAAATAAATACAGTTACAATATTAGCCTTAACACACTCTCAAGCTCTAACATTATAATTTCATGTGATAGGTCATCAAGATATCTAAATGACTCATTGATGTCACCCGTATATATGATAAACAATTTATTAGAGATGACAGTTTGGTATTTCTAAAGATTGGTTTCAATGCTTTCATAATTGATAATTAAAATTAGATATCAAATTTTAATTTTCAAAGTTCGATTTGCTACGCTAAATCTCAATTTGATTCGATAATTTAAATTTTGATGATTTATGCTCACTCTTACTTGACATTGAGAATTGAACCTATTGTGTTCAAATTAATAATGCACCCTTTTCAATTTTATATAGGTTATGTGTTTGATTGAATATTAATTTAAAACTATTAAATTTTATAATCTTATATATATTATAATGTTTTTTGTTATTAAAGAAAAAAGTTCTTATTCTCAAACCTTAGCATTATAAGTTTGACATCATGGGTCTATTAAGATATTCAGTCACTCGTTAATGTTACTCATATAAATAATAAGCAATTTATTAGGAGATTTAATAATTTCAAAATTCAATTTTAGCAATTTAATAATTGATTGGAAAAAATCAAATACTAAACTTTGAAAGTCCAATTTGATATGATAAATCAAATTTTAATATTGTAAATCTCAATACAATTCAATTTTATTTTCAAATTTTTATGTCCATTCCTGCTTACTACAAGGAATAAATCTCAACTCTAGCAAGTGAAATCAACTTTAATCATCATTGTCGATCTATTATCCCGTAATACTTTGTCATGATCAAAGCTACGTCCTAGGTGTGATGTAATACCCTGCAAGTTGTAAGATTGAATAAAGGCTAGAAATTTCATTTTTGAAGCGAAATTTGGTAAGTATCCGGACTTCGTAAGGATTAAACAAGGTTAGACATAGTTTTTCCATGGATTTTTGGCCAGAGGTACCTTCCAAGGAGCTCTTCACGAGCATGGAAGGTACCACGGGCCATGAAAGGGCTCGTGGAGGTTGTTTTGGCCTGAAAGGAGTGGCTTCCAAGTTAGGTGCACACCTTGGGCCACTTCATGGGTTGTGGTTCAAACCACACCACGTGAAGGGCTTAGTAGCAAGTCTTTTTGCCCTAAACCAGTACCCCTTGCACTCTATGGAAGGTACCACGAACCATAGTGCACTTCACGACTCATGAAGTGTGCCTTGGAGGTGCGCTGGGCAATTTTTACTAAGTTATTTTTTGAGTTCCTAAACCGGTTGATCAAGATCAAGTTAGGGTTCTTCCATTCAAGCCTTCAATTCCAAGTCCAATCATGGATTTTTACTTGAGGTATATTCATAGATTCATTTCAGCTATGGAGTCCAAAGAAATCTTATCATTTTAAATAATTGTTCAATGTAAAAATTTAGATTTTTGATGATTCATCACAGGATCTCATGAATTATGTTCTTACGCATTATTATTGATTCAATTATGCATGCATTGCTTTTAATTACATGAATTCAAGAACTTTTATTCAAATTCTTCAAATTGTCATCTAGGGTTCATGAAATTCATTATGAATTCTCTCAATTATGATTTGAATTAATATTGTTCTTTATGATTATGCATGATTTTATTCAAATTACAGGACTTAACATTAATTATTATTGAACCTATACATTTACCTTAGTTCTCACTATGAATTATGATCACGAATTAATAAGGTTCTCATGCAAGCTTTATGAAAAGAATGACTTAAACTTTTATGATACTCCTCGAGTGTTTATAAATAATTATGGGGTTTGCTTACCTAAGCATGAATTCGTAAAGATGAAAGGACAATGCTCACATTACATGAATCAGTATGAAATGAGCTACTCTATGATCAACTCTTTATGAAACAGATTGGTTACTAATTAATTTCTTTTCACATTTTAAGCCTTATGATTTATGATAAGTATTTCGTTGGGATTTGACTTAGCATCGAGTAGACTTTAAGGTGGGAAATTGATCTACAAAGTCTTTAGTAGCAATCCCTAGTATTATAGATATGTGCCACCATAGGATTTAATCTTGAATGACTTGTTAGTGGATCCACATATAGAATGTGTTATGGATCTCTTATAGGGTATAGCCTAACTTGGCAAGTAATCTTCCCTTTCTTCGATGCAGGGACAACATTGAGATTCCATGTTATAGCTCACATGGTCTTATTGTAGATTACAATTGATATCACACATATTGTATGTTTACTTATGACTTAACTTTCCAAATGGGTTTCGTTACAATTTTATTATGCATTAGTAATGCTCATGCTTTAAATGAATGTTTATCATGTTCCTTATTTTAGTCAATTGTATATCATAGCATATCGCATGTTGAATTACTCATATACTTAGTACCTTCCCAGGTATTAACACATACTTCTTTTACTTGTATTATATTATAATGTAGGATCAGACGATCTTTTCCATCCTCTTCGTGGCTAGAGCTATCTCTAAAATTTAAAGTTGGTGAGTTCTCATGATTCGATCAATGACATCTTGTGATTCACTTGGACTAGTTGTTTACTTGGCTTTCTTTTAAGTTTCAACATATAGAACCATAGAGCTATTTCTAAGAACCAGTTCATATTTATGCCGGAACACTCAACTACAAAAGCTATTCATCTTGTAATGAAACTGGTGTTACAGTATATGGAGAGGAAAGGACTTACACATAGTTTACATCAACCTAGGAAAAGCTTACAACTATTTTGAGGGAGTTTTTATGGAGATTCTTGGAGGCTAGAGGTGTATTTGTGGCATACACTATAATGATCAAAAACATATATGATGGATCCAATACCCAGTAAGTACAGTAGGAGGAGACTCGAAGCACATTTCAGTTTTGATGGGGTTGCACCAGGAATCAACTCTTAGCCTCTTTTTTTTCTCTCTTGGTGATGGATGTATTAACGTAATAAATTCAAGGTGAGGTGTCATATGTATGGTATTTCCAAATAACATAGTTCTAATTTATAAAACTCGCAACAGAGTTAATGCTAAGTTGGAGATTTAGAGATAGACCTTAAAATTTATAAGGATTAAGTTAAGTAAGACTAAGAAAAAATATTTGAAGTGCAATTTTAGTGATTAGCTTATGAGGCAGATGTGGAAGTGAGGTTTGTTATACTGGTCATCCAAAAAATAGGAAGTTTTAAGCATCTTGGATCAATTATCCAAGAAAATAGGGAGATTAACGAGGATATCCTTCACTATTTTGTGCAAGATGGATGAAATAGAGATGCATCCAAAGTCCTATGTGATAAAAATGTGCTACCAAAACTTAAGACGAGTTCTATTAAGAGGTAGTTAGACCAATTATGTTGTACGGGGCAGAGTGTTGGCCAGTTAAGAACTCTGATGATCAAAAGTTGAAAGTTATGGAAATAAGAATGTTACAATAGATATGTGATTATATTATAGAGGAGATAGACTTCAAAATGAGGATATTTGTTACAAGGTAAGAGTGACTTCAACAGAGGACAAGAGTAGGTGGATTCGAAGATATGAGAGGTCGGCTGTGGATGGTTTTAAGAAAGATATTAGGTTGACCAAGAAGTATTATGGAGAGGTGATTAGATGAGACATGACACATTAAAAAGTAACAATGAGTTATCTTGTTATTAGTCTATACTAATAGTTGTACGATGAGTCATGAAAATATGACTCTTGTAATGCTTTAAACATAGGATTTTTGCGCATTCTCAAGCAAATTTGTTAGTTTGATGTGTATTTTGTGTTATTTTTCAGGAACATGGTAAAGGCATAGAGTAAGGGGCGAAGTCCAAGAAAATGATTGATAGAGAAACACAAGTGTCACTATACGGGTATCTCCATAGCTCGTGCAATATTACATGGATTGTGAGAGGCCATATGGAGTTGGTCTGAGCATATGAGCCAAAAAAGGTAGAGCTAAGTGGAGGAACACAGGCATCTACATGACCCATGTAACATGAGACGGACCATGTGGCTTGCTAAGGCGTGGATGGAACGAAGAAGAATGGAAGACACTAAGGCAATTCTCATGGTTCCTTTCACAGGCCATAGGAATTGATACGGACCATGTACCTCGGCGTGAAAGTGATGTGAATTTGAAGAGTCACCATTGAAAATTACAAGAATCATGTAAGTAGAGAGAGATGGGGCTCTTCATGAGTTGTGTGACCAACCACGGACCTGACATGGGCCGTGAGCTGAGGAACCAAGTGGATAGAGTGGAAAAGTATAAAGGCAAGGGTCACGGGCCAGTTTATGGCCCGTGAACCCTCACACAAACCGTGCCAATGCATGTGAGATATTGATACCAAGTGAAGGCCAATTGTTGACTCATGGACTGTTTCATGGTCCGTTTGGACCCTCACGAGCCATGTAGTTGCCTGTACCCATACCGATGCTATTTTTCTTATTTTAAGTTGGATTAGGTTTTTCTTTATGTATGTGTGTGTGTATATATATATTATTTATATTCCCTTTTTATTTAATCTTTGATTGATGGAGATAGGGAACTAAAAAAGAACACTATTTTGCATTTATTTTCATTGAACTCTTGGATTTCAATCATCTCTTTGAGATTGTAATTCATGGATTCATCAATTTATCAATAGTAAGTTCTTTATCATAATTTCTTTACATTATTTTGAGCTATTTATCTTGAATATGCTAGGGTAAACCCACAATTTGGGTTGTGGGAACCATGACAACTCAATAAGATAGATGAATTTGGGGTGAATCTTGGGACTGATTATCGTATATATCGTAGTATTCTTCACTTTAATTTCTTCCTTAATGAGTCGACGCGTTAGGGTAAGCTAGTATTCATTACATGCCCGAAAAGGATGTAGTTACTAGGAACAGAATTCTACGATGGAAATTCAGAGTTTTTAACCTAGTCTAAGTACTAGAGACCGAAAGGTGAGAGTATTTAGGGATCCATAACAAGGGTTAAAAATGTATACATTCCGAGATCGGAAGGTGATAAATGAAATGCATCTAAGAAGGATTGAAAGATGAATTAGGTGTTATATAACTTGTTTGATCTTGTATAAGTAATTATGAATGGGTTTACCTGATAAATTTGGCTATCATATTCGGCATCATGGGGAACACAATCCTAGATTCTCATTAATTGTTAAAAATCTAGTACTTACTGCACTCTTTCAGTACTTTACTTTAGTAACTTAGTTTGAAACATCAAAACCCCCCATTTGTTTTATGCACTTTTATTTTGGGAATAAATATTACATCTGAAAAAGGGTGCTAATAGATTTATTCTCACGCATTCCCTGTGGGATCGACCTCAATTATTATTGAGTTCTATATTTGATCAACGATTGATTTACTATTCCTTTTGGAGTGTAAATTTGGGTGTATCAAATTTGTTGCCATTGCCGTAGAATACGGTGAAGTAATAGTTTATTAGTTACTACTTTCAGTGTGTAATACTAGTCCCTAATTTTACTTTTATTTATTATTTTTGCTTATTGTAAGGAACCAATGTTGCATAAAAACACCCAAAGTAAGGGTGAAACACTTATTCCCTACGACTCTGAGCTCACTAAGTTGATCAGCAAAATGAATGCCTAAGAACACGAAATAACAAAACAGAGAGAGTTGGCTGTGAATCCTGCAGATGGGGGAAATGATGGTCTAGGTGAAGATGACCTTGCTGGTAATAGGGTGCCACTGGCTACAACACTTCAACAGGTGCCACTTGTGCCACCCCTGCATCAACAACCTGGTTTGAGATATCAGGGTCCCCAATAGCCCCTAGCAGAGAATGAAGATGATGAAGGTGCTGGGAATACTAGAGATATAGTGCTTCCCCCACTGCCTGCAGGTGTTAAGTTCACCATCACCAGCACGATGTTGTAGATACTACAGTTGAAAGGGTTGTTCAGCAGAGCAGCAACTGAGGACGTGCATCAGCATGTCATAAACTTCTTGGCCACATGCCAATCGCCCAAAATTCCAGGGGTCAGTCGGCAAGCACTCCAGTTGAGGTTATTCCCATTATCTCTTTCTAGTGAGGCGATAAAGTGGTTGAATGAGCTTCCTCGTGATTCTATCTGCACTTGGGGAGAGTTAAAAAAAAGCTTTCTTGGAGAGATTCTTTTCTGCGTCGAGACAATTGAAGATCAAAAATGAGATTAGGTCTCACAAGAAACTACCGAATGAAGCACTATATGAAACTTAGAAGAGATTCAGGCAGAAGCTCAAGCAATACTCCAACCACCATCTCACAAATGAGCACTTGAAAGCAGTCTTCCACAGGTCCTGCAATTTTGTGACTAAGTCTATCATTGATGTGGCATTTGGAGGATCATAAATGTCGAGAATGTTTCCAGACATCATTGTGATCTTGGATTAGGTAGCTAAGAACAACAAGGCATGGTACACTAGAGATAGAGACTGCTCTTGTTCATCTTTGAGATGACTCTAGAATAAAGAAAAAAGGAGGAAGAATAGGATCAAGACATGGCCCATATGCGGATCCAGAGGGACTTGCTGACAAAAAAGCTACTTGGTGAAGGACTAGAAAAGGTGAAAGTTATGGATACAATGCCTAGGTATGATGAAAAATGCTATAATTATGATGAGGAAACTTACTTTTTGGTAAGCCAGGGGGTTCCCGGGCATTCAACACTAGTAACCAAGATCAGAA
>DF359640.1:25403-48739 GCA_000787875.1 Solanum virginianum
TGGGGGGTGTCATATCCGATCACCTGTACTGAGGAGGTGTCATGCCTTAGATTCTATGTCGTAGCTATTTGGTCTATGTCTATTGAGGTCTCTTCCCACATATGTATGGTACATTACACAGGTTAAATGTTTACGAGCATGTTTTATGGAGTCCAAGTTGTAGCTGCTTGGTCTATGTTTGTTGAGATCTCTTCTCACATATGTATGATATATTATGCAAGTTGAATGTCTTATAAGCATGTTTTATTACAAGCATTGATCATGCATGTCACATTGAGATTATATATCCATTGATTATGATTATGTATTTTGAATAGTATGACTTATGTCTTTGATGCATTGCACCCCACATACTTAGTACATTCTAAGTACTAACACATACTCTATGCCTACATGATATTATCATGTCGGGACTGGAGCTCCTTTTGATCATCTTCCTCCACGTTACTAGTTTGGTACTTTGAAGAAAGATTTGGTGAGTCCTTAATTCTGAGGATAATAGCTATATTACTCATGCTATGTTGAGATTTCTCTTTTTATGTTGATACTTATTATTATGAGGGTGAGCCAAGGAAGTGTCTTGGCCCCCGCTATCTATGTTGAGATTTCTCTTTTTATGCTGATAGTTATTATTATGAGGGTGAGCCCGGGAAGTGTCTTGGACTCTGCTCCATTCTATTGTAGAGGTGTTGTTGGATACTAAGTTTGTATATGCTTTTGAGCTTGAATCTTCTTATGTTTCCATGTTTATGAAAGACTTCCCATAGTATCGCTTCCATTTTTACACTTGACTCTTGTTGATGTTTATTTTCATTTTCGTAACCAAAGATGTGTACAAGATATGCTAATAGGTTTGTTTGGGATGTCTTTGGACTTCCTATTCGCCGTGTCACGTCTAGGCGCTAGGCTTGGGTCATGACAAGCTTGGTATCAAAGCACTAGGTTGTTAATGGTCCTCAGAATTACAACACACCGCATCGATTAGAGTTTTATTCATAATTGTGAAGCACGCCACAACTATGAATGGGAGGCTGTGAGACATTTTAGGAAATATTTCACTTCTTCATGATCTATTTTATGCTTTAGGTGTAAAGATAAGGTTTTCCCCTAAGAATGCTCTTTGATCTTCTAGATCATGCTGCTACCAAGAGGAAGACTAAGAAGAGCCCATACACCCAAGTAGCAACGATCCCTCCTACTCCTCAAAATAGAGGGGTAGCCCAAGATGAGTTCTAGGATGCCATCACAATATCGACCCATGATATGACCAACCAAATGAACCAAGATGCCCAAACTCCTCATGCTCTTACTCCAGCCTCAATGGTGAAGGATTTTAGAAGAATGAACCCTCTGAGTTTCATGGGTCCAAGGCGGAGGAAGACCCCAAGAGTTTATTAATGAGGTGTATAAAGTGCTACCTATCATGGGGATAAATTCAAAGGATAAGGCGAAATTAGTGGCCTACCAACTCAAAGGTGTGGCCCAAATTTGGTTCACTCAATGGAAATTGGAGAGGAGAAATGATGATGTTATTCCTTGAGAGGAGTTCAAAGCCGTCTTCCTCAACTAGTTCTTCCCTATTGAGTTGAGAGAGGCTAAAATAATGGAGTTCATGAATCTTAAGAAAGGTTCCCTTAGTATGAGGGAGTATGCCCTCAAATTTAACAAGTTTTCCAAGTATGCTTCTTATTTGGTAGCTGACCCAAGATTAATGATTAACAAGTTTGTCTCAAAAGTGTCTGACTTAGTGAATAAAAAGTGTCGTACCGCCATGCTAGTGAGTGATATGGACTTGTCTCAGCTTATGACATATGCTGAGCAACTTGAGGGGGAGAAGCTTAGGAAGAGAAAAAGTGGAGAGTAAGATGACTCGGTTTGAGGGTGGTTTCCAAGGTTCTAAGGGTGGCCATATTGAACAAGGTCACAAGTTCCAAGGCCAAGGGTCCTCCAATGCTCCTAACAAGAGGTTAGCCAATGATGGGGTATCTAACCTAAGATTTCAAGGTAGCAATGGTGGTATGACCCATCCTAAGTTCCAAAAGTATGGGAGAACCATGGTGGTCCATATTTGAAAAATTCTAATGCTTGTATTGGTTGCATTGGGTCACAAGGTTATTGATTGTCCTTATGCTCAAACCAAGGGTAGAGATGGTCGTCCTCAAGGCCAAGATGCTAATGTAGGTCAAAGGGCAAAAAGAGGCTTACAAGGTGGTGCTCTAAGGTAAAATAGGTTCTACGCTCTCCAAGGAACGCAAGGAGTGGATGAGGTGCCCAATGTTATTACTGGTATGTTAAAGGTTTTTTATTATGATGTGTATGCATTGATAGATCTCGGTGCCACTCTTTCTTTCATTACTCTTTTTGATGCTAATAAGCTTCATGTTTGTCCCAAATTATTGTGTGAACCTTATAAAGAGTCCACCCCCATTGGTGAGTCTATTATTGCTAAAAGAGTCTATAGAGATTGTCCTGTGTTCCTATTGCATAAAATTTACCTTATGATTTCGTTGAACTTGACATGGTGGATTTTGATATTATTCTTGGGATAGATTGATTACATGCATATCATGTTTCCATTGATTGTAGGACCCATAAGGTTAGATTCCATTTCCCTAATGAACCCATCCTTGAGTGGGGTTGTAATGTGGTGGTCAAAGGTAGGTTCATTTCTTGTTTTAAAGCCCAAAAATTGATGTCTGAGGGTTGCATTTATCACCTTGTAAGGGTTAGAGATGTTAAGTCTAAAGTCCTTCCCATTGAGTCGGTTCCTATGGTCAATGAGTTTCTTGATGTCTTTCCCGATGAGCTTCCTAGTGTTCCTCCCGAAAGGAAAATAGACTTTGGTATAGGCCTTCTTCCCGATATACAATCCATTTCCATTCCCCCCTTACTGTATGGCTCCAGCGGAGTTGAAGGATCAATTGAAGGATTTGTTGAAGAAGGGTTTCATAAGGCCTAGCAAGTCACCTTGGGGTGCATCGATATTGTTTGTAAAGAAAAAGGATGGTTCTCTTAGAATGTGCATTGATTACCGGAGTCTCAATAGAGTCACTATAAAGAACAAGTACCCTCTACCAAGGATTGATAGCCTTTTTGATCAACTACAAGGAGCTAGTCACTTTTCTAAGATTGATCTTCGGTTTGGATATCACCAAGTGAAGGCGAGGGAGTGCGATATTCCCAAAAAGCTTTTCGGACTAGGTATAGGCGTTATGAATTTGTGGTAATGTCTTTTGGCTTGACTAATACACCCGCTATATTTATGGATCTCATGAATAAGGTCTTTAAACCCTACCTTGATATGTTTGTGGTGGTCTTTACTGATGACATATTGATTTATTCCTAGAGTGAGCTCTTCTATTGCTTCCCCATGACAAAGTTGACCCAAAAGAAGGCAAATTTTGTTTAGACCGATAAATATGAAAAGAGTTCTCAAACTTTGAAAGACAAGCTTATCTCCACTCCTATCTTGGCTCTACCGGAAGGGTTAGAAGGGTTTGTGGTTTATTGTGATGCCTCAAGTATTGGTTTCGGGTGTATTTTGATGCAAAATGGAAAGGTTATAACATATGCCTCTAGGCAACTTAAGGTGCATGAGCAAAATTATCCCACCTATGATCTTGAATTGGCGGTCGTGGTATTTGCTTCAAAAATTTGGCATCACTATTTGTATGAGGTTCATGTTGATGTGTTTACCAACCAAAAGAGTCTCCAATATGCATTCACACAAAAATATCTTAACTCGAGCCAAAGAAGGTGGTTAGAACTCCTTAAGGATTATGACATGAATGTGCACTATCATCCCAGCAAAGCTAATGTTGTGGTCGATGCTCTAAGTAGAGTGTCCATGAGTAGCCTAGCTCATATTGATATTGGTAACAAGGAGGTGGCTAGAGAAGTTCACCGATTAGCTAGGTTGGGGGTTAAGTTGAATGAAGTTAAGAATGGTGGTGTAGTAGTGGTTGATGGTTCCAAATATTCTTTGATTGAGGAAATCAAGTCAAAACAAGACCTTGACCCTGCCTTACTAGAGTTGAAGGCTTTGATAAAGGATGGTAAAGTGGAGGTTTTCTCCAAGGGGGAGATGGTGCCCTTAGGTACCAAGGTAGGTTGTGTGTGCCTAATGTTGGTGACTTGAGGGAGTTGATTTTGAGGGAGGCCCATAATTCATCCTATTCTATTCACCCCAATTCCACAAAGATGTATAGAGACTTGAGGGAGGTGTATTGGTGGGCTAGTATGAATGGGGATATTGCCAAGTTCGTAGCCGGGTGTCACAATTGTTAACAAGTGAAAACCAAGTATCAAAGGTCGGGTGGCCTAGCCCAAGACATAGAAATTTCTACTTGGAAGTGGGAAGAAATCAACATGGATTTTGGGGTTAGGTTTCCAAACACTAGGAAACACTTTGATTCTATTTGGGTTATTGTGGATAGAATGACAAAAGTCGGGTCATTTTTTACCAGTCAAAACGACTTATGGTGCCGAAGATTATGCCAAATTGTATATTCATGAGTTGGTTAGATTGCATGGTGTACCCTTGTCTATCATTTCGAATCGTGGTGCTCAATTCAATTCTCATTTTTGAAGGTCTCTCCAAAGGGGCCTCGGTACAAAGGTCAAGCTTAGCATGACTTTTCATCCTCAAACGAATAGCCAAGCCGAAAGGACTATCCAAACTCTTGAGAATATGCTAAGGGCTTATGTTTTGGAGTTTAAGGGTAGTTGGAATGAACATCTTTCACTTATTGAGTTTGCTTACAATGATAGCTGCCACTCTAGTATTGACATGACTCCCTTTGAAGCTTTATATGGTAGGTGTTGTAGATCCCTGATTGGGTGGCTTGATGTCGGATAGATGGGTTTGTTGGGCCCGAATTTGGTTATGGTATCTTTGGAGAAGGTGAGGTTTATAAGGGAGAGATTGAAGACGGCTCAAAAAAGACAAAAGTCTTATTCCGATGTGAGGAAAAGAGATCTTGAGTTTAATGTTAATGATTGGGTTTACTTAAAGGTCTCACCCATGAAGGGTATGGTCCAGTTTGGCAAGAAAGGAAAATTGAGCTCAAAGATTGTGGGTCCTTATAGAGTTTTGAGGAGAGTTGGTAAGGTTTCATACGAATTGGAGTTGCCTATGGAGATGAATATGGTTCATCCAGTCTTCCATGTATCTATGTTCAGGAGATGTATTTTAAGTCTCATTTATGATTTCAAGTCTTAAGTTTCAGCCCTCATGTCATTTTCGCATGCATCCATGTTCATGGTAACAAGTTTATGGTGATTTTTTTACATTCATATTGAAGCTTTTTGAAATTGATGCTTAAGTGCATTTGTTGCATTCATGTTAAGCTGAAATCTTCATAATTACTTCTCTTACGCATGTTTCTTTGACATTAGGGGACGAATATTCTCAAGGGGGAGATATTGAAAAACCCCTCATGCGCTTCGAAATGCCTCATATACATAATTTTTATATATCTCAAAATGAGGTGCGGAATTTCAAAAATTCGACTTCATATTCTTGATCAAGGGAAAAATTGAGTGAGAAATGGGTATAACCCAGATTTTAGAAGACCCATAGTAAAAAAAAAATTTATTAATTTTTAATTTCAGTGGCTGTCCGTGCCTAGGCCGCGACGCGCTTGGGGCGCAGACTAGTGTAATTGTTGCCTCCGTGACTGGTCCATGTCGTGGTTGGGGCGCGAACAAGTGTATTTCATGCCCTATTTTTCCAACTTAGTTCAAGGGTATTGGGGTCATAATCCAATGCCCATTTAAAAGTGAAATCTTCCATACTTAGCCATTTTTCAACTCTATAACTCGCAAAACTCTCTCTAAAACCTCTCTAAGACTCTATTAAATCTCTAATTCAAATTCAAGGATTTCAAGCTAAATTTTGGAACTCAAGAACCTATCTCAATTTTCAAGTTCATTTTAAGAAATTCAATATCTAAGGTATGTGGGTCTTCATCCATGGGTTCTTTCATCCATGGAGCCCAACCTTCTCTTTTTGTGAAAATTTCATGATTTCAAGTTGTATTACTTATTATGAAATATGAACATAAATTATGTTTGGGTTTTATCAAGTGTTGATTGATTATACATGAATATCTATTTCAAACTTATTTCAAGAATTGATTTTGTCTATTGTGACTATGCATGATTTAAGCTATGAAACTATGAACAATTATGAGCTTTGTGATAGATTTCAAGATACCCTAAATGAGGGTTTTATTACAATATTGGTGGGTTGATTTAAATTGAGTTTATTCTTCTTGTTTTACTCTTGATTTGCATGATTTTGAACAAGTATCATGAACCCACCATGTGTTTGATAAAACTACATGACAAGAATTCTCAAGTCGTTGATGAACTATTACATGATTTACAAGTCAAGTGATTTCATGATAATTAAGGTCTTTCAAGCATGTAATAATTTCATGAAAAGTATCTATGATTTTACAAGTATCAAGTTGAGCCCTATTTCAAGATGTTAACCTCTTGTGAGCCATTCATGTCAAGGCAAGGGGATCATGTATGATTATTATTTACTCTCATGTTCAAGTTAGGCTCCCTATAAGAGGTCAAGCATGTTAATGAGCTATTCATGTCAAGATATTATGTCTCTTACAAGTTATTCATGTTATAATTAAAGTATGATTATTTCAAGTACTCCGTGGGATTAGACTTAGCACCAATTAATGCTTAAGATGGGGGCTCGACACAAAGGGTCCTTATATAAAGTCTTTAGTCTCTAAACTATATGCCACAATGTAGTAATATAATACCCTTGATATACTAGTGGATCCATCTATACCGAGGGGGTGTCATCTATATAATACCCCGATCACCTATACCGAGGGGGTGTCATGCCTTGGATTCTAAGTTGTAGCTGCTTGGTCTATGTCAGTTGAGGTCTCTTCCCACATATTTATGGTATATTATACAACTTAAATATTTACGTGCATATTTTTTTACAAGCATTGATCATATATGTCTTATTGAGATAATGTATCCATTGATTATGATTATGCATTTTAAATATTATAACTTATGCTTTTGATGCATTGCACCCTGCATACTTAGTATATTCCAAGTACTAACGCATACTCTATGCCTACATGATATAACCATATAGGGACCGAGGCTCTTTTTGATCATCCTCCTCCTCGTGGCTAGTTCGGTACTTTGAAAAAACACTGGTGAGTCCTTAATTCCAAGGACTATAGCTATATTACTCATGCTATGTTGAGATTTCTCTTTTTATGCTGATAGTTATTATTATGAGGGTGAGCCCGGGAAGTGTCTTGGACTCTGCTCCATTCTATTGTAGAGGTGTTGTTGGATACTAAGTTTGTATACGCTTTTGAGCTTGAATCTTCTTATGTTTCCATGTTTATGAAAGATTTCCCTTAATCCTGCTTCCCTTTTTACACTTGACTCCTTTTTATGTTTATTTTTATTTCCGTAGCCAAGGATATGTATAATATAAGCTAAGAGGCTTGTTTGGAATGTCTTTGGACTTCCCATTCGTCGTGTGATGTCTAAGTCCTAGGCTTAGGTCGTGACAGCTGGAGGATAACTGTGTGCCCAACATCGAACACCAGAGGCTGAATCTGCCAATGCAAGAGGTAGTGAAAAAGGAGATTATCAATTGGCTGGATGCTGAGGTGATATACCCTATCTCTGATAGCAGGTGGGTTAGCCCAGTATAGTGTGTTCCTAAGAAAAGGGGCATGATAGTGGTGGCCAATGATAAAAATGAGATTATCCTCTTGCGACCTGTCCTTGGGTGGTGAGTATGATGGATTACCAAAGCTGAATAGATGGACTTTGAAGGATCATCCATGCCCTTCATGGACTAGATGTTTGACATGTTAGCAGGTAGAGGATGGTACAGCTTCCTGGATGGGTACTCGGGCTACAATCAAATATCCATAGCCCTAGAGGATCAGGAGAAGACTACTTTCACTTACCCATATAGGACTTTTTCCTTCAGGAGGATGCCTTACGGGTTATGTAATGCCCCAACCACCTTCCAACGATGTATGATGTCGATCTTCTCTGACATGGTCAAAGACACCCTTGAGGTATTTATGGATGAGTTATCTGTACTGGGTGATTCTTTTGACGATTGTTTGTTGAATCTTACTAGGGCACTACAACGCTGTGAAGAGGCGAACTTGGTCTTAAACTGGGAGAAGTGCCACTTTATGGTCAAGGATGGGATAGTCCTTAGCCATAAGATTTCTGATAAGGGCATAGAGGTGGATACGTCAAAGGTTGAGGTTATTGATAATTTACCACCTTCTATATCTGTGAAGGGGTCTGGAGTTTTCTTTAGCATGCAGGTTTCTACCATCGATTCATAAAAGATTTCTCTAAGATTACACACCTACTGTGCAAACTATTGGAGAAAGATACCAAGTTTAAGTTTAATGACAGTTGTTGGCATGCCTTTAAGACCTGAAGCAAAAGTTTATCTCTGCACCGGTGGTAGTTGCACCTGATTGGGTTGCCCTTTTTGAGGTTATGTGTGATGCGAGTGGAATTGTTGTGGGTGTTGTGCTTGGGCAGAAGCGCAACAAGATTTTTCATCCATTTACTAAGCCAGCAAGACCCTCAATAATGCTCAAAGGAATTATATTGTGACTGAGCAGGAATTGTTGGCTGTGATGTACATATTTGATAAATTTAAGGCCTACCTATTGGGCAAAAAAGTGATTGCACACACCGACCATGCAGCATTGAGATACCTCATGGCAAAGAAAGATGCTAAACCAAGGCTGATCAGATGGGTTCTCTTACTGCAATAGTTTGACTTTTAGGTCCACGACTGAAAAGAAACTGAGAACCAGGTTGCCGAGCATTTGTCCAGGATGGAGGTTGAGTCAAGAGCTAAGGATTAATTGAACATCAATGATTCCTTTCCTGATGAGCAAGTATTGGTAGCTTCTATTGACTTAATTCCTTAGTTTGCTGATTTTGCTAACTTTTTGGTGAGTGACATTATGCCTGAGGGCCTTAACTTTCACTAGAGAAAGAAGTTTCTTCATGATGTGTGCAGGTACTTTTGGGATGAACCATACTTATTCAGAACATGTGCAGATGGAGTCATTAGGCAGTGTATTCCAAAAACAGAGATGATGAGTATCATGGAGGCCTGTCACTCTTCCTTAGTGGGGGCCATCATGGTGGTGCCAAGATAGCAAAGAAGATCTTATAATATGGGTACTACTAGCCCACCATCTAAAAAGACACCTATGACTTAGTTCTAGGTTATGATCAGTGTTAGCGACAAGGCAACATCTCTAGGCGTCAAGAGCTGCGCATGACCTCGATTTTTGAAGTAGAAATGTTTGACATCTGGGGCATTGATTTCATGGACCTATTTGTGAGCTCCTATGGCATAATGTACATATTAGTGGCATTTGACTACGTCTCCAAGTAGGTGGAGGTGGTTTGCATTGCCAAACAATGAGAGCAAGAGTGTTTTCCAGTGATAGGGGTTCTCACTTCTGAACATCTTCTCCAGATTTAGGACACCCAGAACTATCATTAGTGATAGGGGTTCTCACTTCTGTAATAAGGTCTTCCGTGTTGTTCTAGCTGAGTATAGGGTATGAAAATACAAGGAGGCCACACCCTATCATCTGCAGACAAGTGAGAAGGTTAAAGTTTCAAATAGAGAGATCAAGGAGATCCTGACCAAGTCTGTGAATATGACCAGAACTGATTGGGCTCGAAAACTCGATGATGCAATATGGGCTTACAAGATGGCTACAGGACCCCTATTGGTATGTCCCATGTTAATTGGTGTTTGGTAAAGCCTACCAATACTTGGGGAGTTAGAGCCCAAGGCACTCTAGGCTCTAAAGAAGCTAAACATGAATTGGGATGAGGCTGCTGATTTGAGACTTAACCAACTCAATGAGTTGGATGAATTTCGCCTCCAAGCTTATGATAGTGCTGTACTTTACAAAGATAAGATGAAGTTCCAATATGATATATATATTGCACCATGAAGTTTCAGTTTCGGTGATAAGGTTCTACTGTACAACTCCAGGTTGAGGCTGTTTCCAGGTAAGCTAAAGTCCAGGTGGTCTAGCCCGTATGAAGTTGCCCAAGTATTCCCTTATGGTGCAATTGAGCTAGAAGCTAAAAATGGGCATCTATTTAAAGTCAATGGGCAACGAGTGAAGTAATACTTGGGTGTTCCAAATGAAGCCCCAGTGATTGAGGTCATACAGCTTGATGAAGTATGAGTAGTCAACATAGCTGCTTCATGCCGCGACATTAAACCAAGCGCTTAATGGGAGGCAACCTATGCATTGTAATAGTAAAAAAAATGAGAGAAGAAGTAGATTTTATTATGTCATCTATTTTCTTGTTTGTGATTTATAGGTGTAGGTAAGTATAGGAGTCACTTGTGGAGAAATATGCCTATGTATGGTGGGAGACGCAATGTGAAGCCATGATGGGCAGAATTTGATAAAGAAAGGCCCAACGTCCATGCTTACGGACCATGTGACACTAGATAGTCTGTGGAGTCATCCATGGGATGAGAGTGAATGTCCAGGCAAGCTTAAAATTAGCCAAGTATAGGTGGACAGACAGTCCACATGGATTATGCCACGTGACACGGCCCATGAGGCCATCCGTGTGGCGCTATCACGCATGGCCCAGGTAAGTAGGGTATAAATTTTCAAAGTGTAGGAATATGGCTATTCCAAATGGTCCGTGCCAAGTGGGATGCTCTATAAATCTAACTATAGGAGCACGCGCACGCCAGGTACCTCTTTCAAAATCCCAAGTGTTGGCAAATGATCGGTCCACACAGACCATTTCACATCTAACAGCTAGTGAAGCCAGTCTTTTCACACTAGCATGAGTGGCCCAGGTAAGTTTTCATAAAAGTTCACAAGGATTGGCGGGACGGATGGTCCAAAACTATCGTACCACACGACACGGGCGTGAGGTTGTCCGTGAAGAGAGAGAGAGGGGACTCTTCAACATGGTTGACCAAGGGTGTTTAAAAACCCTCACTTGGTCCTTCACATACCTTATTGCATATTTTTCACTCTCTCTCTCTCTCTCTCTCTCTCTCTCTCTCTCTCTCACATTCCTAACGCCTGTTTCCCTCACATCCACTTACATTCTATCTCTTTTGTCATGATTAGCAATTCAAACTTTATGATTCGTAGCATTAATCTTAGTATGGGTATCTATTTTTTCAAGCAATTCATCACCTCCACTATTGTTCATCAAGTAAACACTTATATTCCTCATCTTTTAGTATAACCTTTAGTGTGCATGTGTAGATCCTTGTTCAAAATTGTTTCTTTCTTTGTTTAAAGTGTCAGAATGCATGAAATTAGTGTTGGGTGTTGCATTTGGTGGTGCAAACCACCACTGTTGAATGCTTGTAGAGGTGACCATAGAGTCTTGTGTGTTTAGGGGTTTCTTATGATAAATATTGTTATACCAGTGGTCCTTATGCGAGTATATTGGTGGATTTGTGCTTAAGTGATGTAGATTTGCTTTAATATGTGCTTGTGTATGCCTTGGGCTAAAAAGTGGTGACGAGGTTTCTCATGACTCATCACATTGATTATGTGCCTCTACGTGGACTGTGTAGTGGCCCGTTCATGAGCACTTGCATCCTACGGGACCAAAAGCCTCCACCATGGGCCCTGTTATAGACTGTGTCACTATACATGGCCCGTGTAGGGTCCCCCATCTGACCCGTGCCACTTGTGTTATATCTCCTAGTTTGATTTTAAATAGAATTTCTAAATGTTCCTTAAGTGCAATGGCCCTATGATAGACCGGGTGATGCCACTCTTAAGGGTTATTATCATTTTTATAGCACAGGGGAAATCTGAGTACCGTTAGTGTGTCAACTTGCTCGTTCAAAAATTTCTAACCATTTTATTCATTTGTGACATTTGCAGGTACCACGGGTCCACGTCAAAGTCAACCCAACTTCGGGAGGAGCTTAGGTCACGTCTCCACGATTCCCCTGTTGTATCATCTAGTCATCAAAATGGGAGTGACTCAGGCAATGACTCCTCAAAAGGCTCCGAGGTCCAATTTACTGGCAATGTCTCCCCTCACTCCCCTTGCACTACAAGGGATCATGCGGCAGGCCAAACCATAGCCCCCAGTCTGAGGAGGGGGTTCCTGATGCAGTTGTTGAGGGGGATGAGGATGCCCTAGAGCAAGAAAAGCAAGTACAAACCCCAGAGGCTGACCAATACCACACTGATGCTGAGGTTGACAAGATTTCCCTCCGAAATAGTGATGATGAAGACACATATTATGCGGTCTCCTAGACGACAGATCTTGAAACTACGAGATGGCTTACCATATTTTTTAGGCTATTCGACAAGCCCAAATGCTAAGGAGATTTACACTTAGGGGTTGACCAAAGGCTCCAGGGGGTTCCAGTAGTGGGTCATCATCCTTGAGGTTTGGGTCATCACAATCAACTTGATGGGATCCCTGAGATTAATGATATGTTTGACTCTATCAGTTTGGTTGGATGGCACAACCACCCAGCTATTATGGGTGAAAACTCATTGCAGAGTTTTATTCTAGCTATACTGCCAGTCTGTTGGACTTTATACAAGGAAAATATTCTAAGAAGTTGAAGAAGTAACTAGCCTTTAGATTGTCCCCACGGGAGCATGTTATGGTGCGTAGTGAAAGGGTGGACATTTCTGAGACCACCATTAACAGATTCCTCTTCAGTCCAAACTACCGAGCCTCCTCGAATAGAATATTTATTGACAGACACTTAAGGATCACTGATGAGAGGCGCATGTCCAATCCAACTTCTCGGGCTACAATATTGAAATGGATTGCCAAGTGGATTGCCATACAAGGGGCTGATGCGCCTTGGGTTACAAACCCCAGGGTTCCCATCGCCAAGGCTTCTCTGACTTCTCCTACAAAGTTTTGGTGGTCGGTGGTGCGGACTAGGCTTCGTCCCACAGGTAATGACAACATACTCCAACCTTCACATGCCTCTTTGGTAGCGTGTTTGATGGCCAAGTATTGATTAAATGTACGATAGATTATTGCTATAGAGATACAGGATCGGGTTTTATCTGACAGAGCTGGCATGCACATCCCATGCCTGATTCGTGCACTTTGCAAATGGGCTCATGTCCCTACCATACGTTCTCTGGACTGAAAGATAGCTCCTAAGGGTGTGGTCAACATTGCAATAATTAAGGATGTCTACAATTTACTTATGCGGATTAGAATATGTAGGCTGGGGGGGATGGTCCAGTGATGTTTTCCCAAACAGCCCCGCAGCAACCCTTGTCATTTGATTGCACCACCGCCCCATAGTCAGGCGAGGTTTTTGAGCAGCTCAAGAGCAGTGGTACAGCACCTTCGGTGCTTGTTAGACTAACGACAAATATGAGCTATTATTGATCAAATAGTCGAGAGGATGCCTCACATGGTCCACTCTCATGTCCAACAAGTAGAGGAGCGACTTCGGGCAGAGCTTTTGGGTCATATCAGCATCTTACAGAACCATGTCAACACTTTGGAGGGGTACTTCTATGATATGTTTGGGAGTATATCCGGGGAAGAGATGACAAAACTTGTGCAGACAGTAAATGACATGAAAGCCTAAGTTGCACAGCTTACGACCCAGTACAACCGCGCTGCATCGGCCCTACCTCCAAAATCTTAGATGACCCTCTTCAATGCTCTCTTGACACAAGTTTTAGATGAGATAAAGGGCACTCCACCCACCCCATCTGCTACACCTGTGCTACCCACAAATGAGCCCAAGAGAAAGGATAAGGGCAAGAGATGTAACCACCCCAGTAGCCCTCCGCCCAATCTGCAGTTAGCAGAGGAGAAGAAGCTACGCAAGGCCATGTAAGCCTAGTGTTGAGTAGCCATTGAGCAAGAGGAAAAGGAGCGACTTGCACTAGAGGTAGCGAAGGTAAGAGCCTCCTGGAGCAACTTTAGATCGGGTGCGACTTTTGATGACAGGGACCCTACCAGAGGGCTTGATCCCAATGGTACGACTGATGCCTAGGGTGTCCCAAGTATGTTCTACTCCCTTTTTGTACTTTATTTCTAGCTGTGGTGCAGTGAGGGCACCGCACCGTCTTTTTGGAAGGGGTGGGGCATCCTGCCACTTGAGAGTTTTTCTTGCCATATTTCTTTTCTCTCAAGTGTACTATCTAGTAGAACTAGTATGTTTAGGCTATGATATTTGTTTATATACAAGGGCTTATAGAAGTCTAGGGTAACCCATGTTTTGATATGTGAAAAATGCCTCAAATAAAATGATGTTGCAAAAAGCTTATATGTGCATGCATCCCATCCTAACTAACTTGTATAATTTTTGGAAAGCATTATGCATTGTATGGTTGACATCTTGATGAATGAAGCATGACTATGTTGGTTAGTGCTAATTAGTGTAGGAGATGTGCCACGTGTGTGTGAGCTTGTTTGCTTAATTCAGTCAATTCACTTGAAAGCTACAACTTGCCTGGTTAGTCCCACCAAAACAATTGTATGGCTGGATTAGGATGTGATCTTAGGCCCTTTTTGTTGATTAGTCTCTTAGCCTAAAGTTGACCAACCAAATGAAATTGCCCTTTTTGAACCAAAAGTTGAGCCTGAATAGACCTTTTCTTTATAATCACCCAACTCAGCTTCCGTATCTGTCTGCAGATTCTTACTTTGGCCATGGTCTCTACAAGGAAATTGTGAACCTCAGCCTAGGCTAAAAGCCTAAGTTGAGGGTGGCTTATACAGGCCCTGGTCCTTTAAAAACACATTGTGAACCTTAGCCTGGGCCAAAAGCTAAAGTTGTGGGTGGCTACTATAGGAAAAGCAGAAAAAAATAAGGGAGGAAAAGAGTCATGTAATAAGAGGAGAAGAAAAGTGGAGGTGTGACCATGAGTAAAACAAAAGAGTGAAAAAGAAAAGAAAGAAAAAGAATAATTGAACACGAAAATCACTCCCAATGGCAAAGAAAGTGGAAAAATAGGGGCAATAGGAGCTGAAGGGAAAAGCAGATGGCCGATTCAAAGTAGTGTCTTGGAGGGGCCAATTAGTCACTTTGATCCTAAATGTATCTCACCCTAGCCCGAGCCTACATTACAACCACAAAAGTCCTAACGTGATCACAAAAAGGTCGTTCGAGAGTTAAAGTGGCAAAAATAAAGGCAAGCATATAGTTGATTCTTGTGTGTCCACTGAAAATCACTTGTAAGAGTGAGCTTCTACATTCCATTCTCTGTTTTACATTGATATGTTGTGTGTGAGACTTTTTTGTAGTGAGGGCACTATTCTTGCACTGATTGATTGCTAATATGGACGATTCATCTTTCGTTCTTGAGCTTATGTGGGCTGACCGTACATGTATGATATTTACCTTAATCTGTGTGGGCCTGTTTGGGGTGTAAGCATGTTTTCTGGGCATGTGTTTTAAAATTGAGGGGTTATCCATGGTTCTGATTGAGCACTTGTATTTATGTTTTGTTTTGTTGAGACGTCATTGCTTGAGGACAAGCAACCATTCTAAGTTGAGGGTGTTGATAATTCATCAAGGATCTGTGTTGAGCCCTTTTGTGTTTATGGATGAGCTGACACGGTCTATTCAAGAGGAGGTTCCATGGTGTATGCTATCTGCAGATAACATAGTATTGATTGATGAGACTTGGGCTAAAGTTAAATTGGAGGTCTAGTAAGAGGCGAAGTGCAAGAAAATGATTGATTGAAAAACACAAGTGTCACCATACGGAGACCTCCACAGTCCGTGTAGCATTACACGGACCGTGAGAGGCCACGTGGAGTTGGTTTGAGCATACGAGCCAAAAAGTAGAGCTAAGTGGAGGAGCACAGGCATCTACATGGTCCGTGTAATATGAGACGTATTATGTGGTGCACCGTAGCCCCACACTTGGCTTGCTAAGGTATGGATGGAACAAAGAAGAATGGAAGAGACCAAGGCAATTCTCACAGTTCCTTTTATTGGTCGCGGGAATTGACACGGATCGTGTCCCTCAGCATGAAAGTGATGTGAATTTGAAGAGTCACCATCAAAAATTACAAGAATCATGTAAGTGGAGAGAGACAGGGCCTACCATGGGCTGTGTGACCAACCATGGATTGTGACGTGGTTTGTGAGGCTGAGGAACCAAGTGGGCAGCTTCGAAAAGTATGAAAGCAAGGGTCACAGGCCAGTTTACACTCCATGAACCCTCATATGAACCGTGCCAATGTACATGAGATAGTGAGGCAAAGTGAAGGCCAAGTGTTGACTCACGAACCATTTCATGGTCTGTTTGGACCCTCATGGGCCGTGTAGTTGCCCGTACCCATGCCGATACTATTTTTCCTATTTTAAGTTGGAAAATCACTTGATTACCTTTCGTTGTATGGTATTTAAGACTCAGATTGACTACTTACTCCTCCGAAGGGTGATAGAAGCCTTTGTAAGAATTGCAAGGTTATTCCGAGTGAAAGTATTTCCACTCAGCATAGGCTTCTAGTGATGGATTTAGTGATTAAAAGGGAAGAGAAGAAGAAGGCGTTTAGTGCTCAATCAAGGAATAAATGGGGAGGCCTGACCCCTACCCTTTCACGAGAGATAGAAGGAAAGCTAAGTAGTTTAGAGGCTTGGAGTAGTGGCGGAGATATGAATTATATGTGGGACACTACTACTGGTTGCATTCGAAAGGTACTAGGGGTCTCGAGAGGGACCTTTGGTGGAAGTCAAGGTGATTGGTGGTGGAGTGACGAAGTCCAGGGTAAAGTGAAAGCTAAGAAGATTGCTTATACGAGGTGGTTGGAGTGTAGGGATGAGGACGAGAAGGGTCGGTTGAATGAGATTTATAAGACGGCAAAGACAGAAGCAAAGATGATGGTGACGAGTGCTAAGACAATAATGTTTGAGCGACTATATGTGGAGCTAAGTGATAAATGTGGAAATAAGAGATTATATAGGCTCACTAAAAAAAGAGAAGGGAAAGCTCGCGACTTGGATCAAGTGAAGTGCATCAAGGATGAGGAGGGTGAGGTGTTGGTGGATGAGACTTCCATTAAGCTAAGGTGGAAAACTTACATTCATAAACTCTTAAATGAAAAAAAAGATAGAGATATTGAGTTAGGTAAGTTGGCACACTCTGAAAGTCATCGTGATTTTGGTTATTGTAGGCGGTTCAGAGTTGAGGAGGTTAAACGTGTTCTTAGTAGGATGAAGAGAGGGAGAGCGATCAGACCCAATGAGATTCTGGTAGAGTTTTGAAAGTACATAGTCAAGGATGGCATAAAGTGGTTGACTAGACTGTTTAATGCTATTATGAAGACTGCAAAGATGCCCAATGAATGAAGGAGGAGTACAATCTATTATACAAGAACAAAGGTGATATTCAAAACTGTAACAATTACAGGGGTATCAAGTTGCTAAGTCACACTATGAAAATGGTTCCATTGTACAAGAATAAAGGAGATATTCAAAACTGTAACAATTACAGGGGTATCAAGTTGCTAAGTCACACTATGAAGGTCTGAGAGAGAGTAGTAGAGATGTGGGTGAGAAAGGTATTAGAGAATTAGTTTGGATTCATACCGGGATGGTCGACTACTGAAGTAATTTAGCTTGTTTGGAGATTAGTAGAGAAATATAGGGAAAGAAAGAAGGACCTTCATATGGTGTTCATTGATCTCGAGAAAGCCTATGACAAAGTTCTGAGGGATGTCTTATGGAGGTGCTTAGAGGTGAAAGGTGTCATGATGACATATATTAGGGTGATAAAGGACATGTACGATGGAGCCAAAACTCAGGTAAGAACAGTAGGAGACTCAGAGTATTTTCTTGTTGAGATGGGACTTCATCAAGGATCTGTGTTGAGCCCTTTTGTGTTTATGGATGAGCTGACACGGTCTATTCAAGAGGAGGTTCCATGGTGTATGCTATCTGCAGATAACATAGTATTGATTGATGAGACTTGGGCTAAAGTTAAATTGGAGGTCTAGAAAAACGCTTTGGAGTCCAAAAAGTTCAAACTGAGCAGGATCAAAACATAGTACTTGGAGTGCAAATTTAGTGTAGTGGGGGGATGAAACAGACACTTATGTGAGACTTGCTACTTAACCTGTTCCTAAGAGAGAAAATTTTAAATAGCTTGGGTCTATTATCCAGAGTAGTGGTGATATTGATGATGATATCACACACCATATTGGGGCAGCATAGACAAAGTAGAGGCTTGCCTCTGGAGTACTGTGTGATAAAAGATACCACCTGTAAACACTATGTTGAACTCAATGCATACTTATATTATAAGCTGAGAGTAGTCTTTCAGCCAGTCTGTAATTTTTTGAATAATAAGTTTTACAGGATGGTGGTTAGACCGTCTTTGCTGTATGGGGTGGAGTGTTGGCTAATAAAAAATGCACATGTTCAGAAGATGCAGGTCACGGAGATGAGGATGTTGAGATGGATGTGTGGATGTATAGGGTGGAGTGTTGGCCAATCAAAAACACATGTTCAGAAGATGGAGGTCGCGGAGATGAGGATGTTGAGATAGATGTGTAGACATACCAGGAGTGATAAGATCAGGAATGAGATCATTCGGGAGAAGCTAGAGGTGGCTCCTGTGGCTGACAAGATGAGGGAAGCGAGGTTGCGATGGTTTAGACATGTGCAGAGAAGAAGTGCCGATGCTCCTGTTAAGAGGTGCGAGAGCCCGTATTTAGGAGCTACATAGAGGAGTAGAGGTAGACCGATGAAGTATTGGGTGGAGATAATCAGACGAGATATAGCGACATTAAATCTCACCGAGGACATGATCTTAGATAAGAAGGAATGGAGGTCGTGAATTAGAGCATCAGGCTAATAGGGTAGTAGGGATAGGTTAATTAGTAGGATTAGTCGGGTCCTTATATCCAATGGGGTCAGTATCCGTCTTATGTGTGTTAATTTTATTGTATTTACTGTTTATGATTGCTTTCGTTATTAGTAGTTCTCCTTGTTTCCCTTTTCCTTTTCATTTTTTCATATCTAGTTTATTCTACTTATGGGTTTTTGAGATGAGGATTCCCCGAAAATAGCATCTCTACCTCTAAGAGGTAGTGGTAAGGTCTACATACATTTTACCCTCCCTAGACCCCACTTGTGGAATTCCACTGGGTATATTGTTGTTTAAGTTGGATTACGTTTTTCCTTGTATATATATATATATATATATATATATATATATATATATATATATATATTATTTTTGTTCTTTTTATTTAGTCTTTGACTGCTGGAGACAGGGAACTAAAGAAGAATGCTATTTTGCATTTATTTTCATTGAACTCTTGGATTTCAATCATCTCTTTGAGATTGTAATCCGTGGATTCATCAATTTATCAATAGTAAATTCTTTATCATGATTTCTTTATATTGTTGTGGGTTATTTATCTTGAATATGCTAAGGCTGAACCCACAACTAGGATTGTGGGAACCATGACAACTCAATAAGATAGACGAATTTGGGATGAATCTTGGGAATGATTATTGTATATATCGTAGTATTCTTCTCTTTAATTTCTTCCTTAATGAGTCAACGCGTTAGGGCAAGCCTGTATTTGTTACATGCCCGGATGAGATGTAGTGACTAGGAAAAGAATTCTATGACAAAAATTTGGGGTTTTTAATCTAGTCTAAGTACTTAAGATCGAAAGGTGAGAGTATTCTGGGATCCATAACAAGGGTTAAAAATGTATACATTCTGAGACCGGAAGGTGATGAATGAAATGTATCTAAGAAAGACCAAAAGATGAATTAGGTGTTATATAACTTGTTTGATCTTGTATACGTAATCATAAATGGGTTTACCTGATAAATTTGGCTATCGCATTGGACGTCATGGAGAACACAATCCTAGCTTCTCATTAATTGTTGAAAATCCAGTAGTTACTGCACTCTTTTAGTACTTTACTTTAGTAACTTAGTTTGAAACATCAAAACCCCCCATTTATTTTATGCACTTTTATTTTGGGAATAGATATTACATCTGAAAAAAGTGTTAATAGATTTATTCTCACGCATTCCCTGTGGGATCGACCTCAACTCTTGCTGAGTTCTATATTTGATCAACGACCGCTTTACTATTCCTTTTGGAGTGTAAATTTGGGCGTATCATTGTCGTATTTCTCATGTAATTTCATGTCCTTTCTTTTTTGTTACTATTTGTTATTTCTGGTACTTTTGAATATCATATTAGATTGTTGCAGCTACTATCTTTTGTTTTTGTTATTATCACTTTTGTTGCTTTTGTTTGCGAGACTATTTCTTTTATGAGTTGAGAGTCTATCAAAAATAACCTCGTTGTCTTTATGGTAAGAGTAAAATCTATGTGCACTCTACCCTCTTCAAACTCCACTTAATCCACTCCACGAGGTGAAGAATAAGGGACAGAAGCAAACTCAATAGTTAAATCATTGGATTTATTGTAGGTTTGATTTATTATCATTAAATTTAAAATTTAATTAATATTAATAATATTTATTGGATGTTTATTATATGTAAAAAAATTGAAAAATCAAAATATAACTAAAAAAAGAATATATTATACCTAAAAGTGAACATTTAATTTTTCCATTTTTACTAGCAATTACAAAGCCCTTTTCCTTCCTAGTATGGTTAAATTATATATATATATATATATATATATATATATATATAGACACACATACTAGGTTTAGGACACATGCATTGCATGTGGTTTCAAGAAAGCTTTAGTACACATGCATTGCACGAAATATAAATCTAACTCTATTATGTAATTCCTGAAAATCATTTTAGGTGCTTAGTTTTTTCTCCCTTTTATGAAACCAAT
Organism: Solanum virginianum; assembly: GCA_000787875.1. Lineage (NCBI taxonomy): Eukaryota > Viridiplantae > Streptophyta > Magnoliopsida > Solanales > Solanaceae > Solanum > Solanum virginianum. The sequence goes on from DF359640.1 coordinate 46,274, forward strand.
TTTAATATGGAAAAATTTTTTACCTTATAAATCCTATGAAAACATAATTTTGATTAATGATGATTTGGATTATCTCTATATGGCTTATATTGTTCTACTTGTATTTTAGTGAAGTTAAGATAAATGAAACTTCATGAAATGACTACTTTAATTTATGATTGTTCTTTCTAGTGATTTTATTGGAAAAGAAACAAAGTAAATTATGAAAGAAACTGAAATTCATTTATATTAGATCAAACTTGCATATTTTAAAATTTGTTAGTCCACTTACTAAGATGACTGAATTTTTAATATCATAAAATTCTATAAAAACACGACAATAAATAAAAAATAAGTATCATTATTGACTTTGTATTTGACTATCCAAAGTAAAAGAACAAAGCTCTAAAATAGATAATAGAAGAGAAATAAGAGGGAACATTCCAAACATGGTTACATCACATGATGTTATTTTATTGAAATTCCATGTACATAACTTACTGTTGCTAAAATCAAACGGAGGAGGAAATAAAGATATAACATCCATAATTAAATTGGTAATTAGGCAAATATTGAAATTATTTTTTTTATCTACAATAATATTGAAGCAACAATAGTAACAGTAATTTCTATCAAAAATTCGTGAGTACATCATCATAGAAAAATATATATAATAAAATTCAGTTTATTATGATTTATACATTGAAAAGAAATAACTATAAGCATAAAGAACACTAAATAAAAGCAACAGTAAAAAGAATAAAAAAACTTTTGCTCTGACAATCCTATTGGACTCCCTCCCTTCGGCGCTAGATGAAAGAATTTTGATTTTTTTTTTCAATTGAGAATAATATTTGACAAAGTATAATAATTTCATATCTATTTTTATACTAGCAAACGCTGCTTCGGGCAACAAATATGTTTAATTATTTTTACGCTCTTATTCGTATGATTAGATATTTTGATTTGGCCTTATGTAATAGAGGAGGAGGAGAAGCAGACAGCTCAAGCAAATAGTTGAAGCAGACATGTCATCCAACAGCTGGCTGCAACTTTCATAGCCTCTTCCTTATTAGAAGTAATATTGTAAAATCATAGTTTAAGCACCTAACGAAATATAAAATTAAGTAGTTGAAGCAGATACGTCAAAACCGGTGAAATATTTTGATTGGGTGGCATGTAATAAAGGAGGAGGAGAAACCGCTGAAGAAATATAATTAAGCAGCTAAAGCAAGCATGTCAAAGTCAATGAGATATTTTGATTAGTCCATATGTAATAGAGGAGGAGAAGAAGCAGGCATCTCAAGCAACCAGCTGAAACAGACATGTCCTTAAACAGCTGACTAGGTAATATTGTAAAATTCTAGTTGAACCACCTAAAGAAATATAAAATTAAGTTGCTGAAGCAGGCACGTCAAAGACGACGAAATATTTTGATTGAACCGCATATAATAAAGGGGGAGGAGAAATAACTGAAGGAATATAATTAAGTAGGTGAAGCAGACACGTCAAAGTCGACGGAATATTTTGATTGGGCCACATGTAATGAAGGAGGAGGAGAAACAGGTAGTTCAAGCAAGCAGCTGAAGTAGACATGTCGTGCAACAACTGTCTGTTTCAGCAGTTCTGTAGTCTCTTATTATTAAATAGCTAAAGTAGGCACGTCAAAGTCAACAGAATATTTTGATTGGACCACATGTAATAAAGGATTTTACAAATTTTGTATCTTAATGTGGCGACTTTCCATGGGACGTGTAATCGCTATGATTCTAAAGAATTTTACATGTCTATTTCCAGGAAGTTAAAGCCATTTCAAATTGTTAGAGGTATTTGATGTCATACTTTGAAGAAGGCACTGAGATGGATGTACCGTAACAAAGAAAATATAGATAGAAAAAGTAAATAAAAAAGATAGCCACGTGGCAAAATATTCGATTGATCGATTTGATAGTAAAGAGAAACTCCGTTAGAATATTTTTAGAGCAAATTTTGCTCTTCAATTTTCACTTCATTTCCCATTTTGACATAATATTTGATAAATATAATCATATTATCCTATTAGAGGACATTATACGTGTGTGAAAAAAATCAACTTGGATTTTGAAATAACAAGAAAAATAGTAGAAAAAGAATAGGTGTAGTGCAGGGCCCACAATAAATTTATTGCATAGTAAAAAGTAGGGGTGTTCATGGATCGGATTGGTTCGAATTTTTTAAATATCAAACCAAACCATTTATATCAGGTTTTTAAATATAAAAATCAAACCAAACCAATAAAACTCGGATTTTTCAACCTCGGGTTTTCTTGGTTTTTTTTTCGAATTTTTCGGTTTTTCGAGTTTTTTCAAGTTTCTCGAATTTTTAGACTTTTTTTTCTCGAAATTCTGGTGTTTTCGAGTTTTTTTCTTAATTTTTTGATAAAGTATTTATAAAAACATATAATTAACTTATGATTCAAATATTTCTTTAGTCCTACTAAAATACAAA